>JANRGW010001461.1:15429-36514 GCA_024733675.1 Psilopsiagon aymara | reverse complement strand
ACCCCCCCCCCCATCGTCTGGTTCCAGCTGGGATTCCCCGCCACAACATGCCTGCCCAGCCCCCAACGCTTGCCTGTTTACCGTCCCTGGCTTTCGACGTTCCAACTTCCCGCCTCAAGCCTTGTTAAGTACCAAGGCCTCAGAACTCAGTCCCAGGCTGGTTTTCATGCAAATCCTATCGCTTTTACTCCCCACATCCCCATATAACTTCTTTCCTGCACTACCACTGAGGTCCAAACGTACCCTGAACCACCCAAGGACCATTCATGCCGTGATAGTGCAGCTGACTGATCCCTCATTAACTCAGCTGGTTGGACATGGTTTGGGTTGGAAAGGACCTTAAAATCATCCTGTTCCAGCCCCCTGCCAAGGGACATCTCACAATACACCATGTTGCCCAAGGCTCCCGACCTTGAACACTGCCAGGAATGGGGGCAGCCTTGGGCAGCCTGTTCCAGTGCCTCACCACCCTCACAGTCAAGAAGTGAATTTGTCCTTTTGCTGAAATTAAGCCTTTCTTTTCCACCTGTTGCCTATGGAATTTCATGACTTTAGACCTCACCAGCCTCTCAAATTTGCCAATGGGTTTAAAGTTATTAGAAGAGCACAGAAAGCAGGCAGTTGTGTAAGCCCTGCTTATGTTTTGGGTTAATCAGGCTTAAAGTGCTGGAAACTCATCAACATTTCAGCAGATTCTGAGCTCTGAAATAACTGTCCACAAACCATAGTTTTTATTTAGCTAGGATCAACTCTTACTCACTTAGAAATCTTACTATGAAACTACCAGCTTGGATGACACTAGGGATTGAAATATGGGCCTCTGTATTTTTGATACAGGTCATGTTTTGTAGGTGTGCTTTGGATTAGATTTTCACCCTCTTTATTACAAAAAATTGAAGACCCAAACCAAACTGCTTAATTTTGAGTCCTGTAGTATGTGTTATGAGTACACCGCATTATTTCCCTGGCCTGTCCATACTGAAAGGAGGAGGCACAAAAGCACAAAATGTAATCAGTTCTAAGTAAGGTTAAGTCTGATGGCTTTGTAATGCGGTGCTTGAAGGTAGTTTTAGGTCCTTAGGACCCTGGTACAAAAAGTGTAAGTAAAATGAAATAGAAAAACAGGACCTGGGGATGGGCACAGTTAAACTGGCTGATGGGTGGAGGAGCAGGATGATTGCTATGTTAATGAACCCATTAAGTTGGTGTAAACATCTACTGAGGAGTATCCGGACTAGCAAATGGCCGGAATGGGAGCAGTTAAGCTATCTGATAAGTAGAGGGACAGGATGATTCCTATGTTTGTTATGTTAATTAAGCTGGTGCTTCACCTACTGCCAGCGGTGATGAAGAATATTGGAAGAAGTAAATGTCTCTCAAAGACCACCATCACATTTTGTATGTATGCGGGAAACTTTCTGGAAAATGATGTAATTCATGTGCAGCCTCGTGTATGCCCAAGCGACTCTCTAAGGATGGCCGGTTGGCAATACGGGGACGCACGTGAGGAGGAGCCATCCCCCGTGCCTCCCGGCGCCGCAATAAGGGATACCTGCTTGTCAGCTCAAAACTCGCTGGCGAGTTTGTTCCTGGAGTTTTCTCCGAACCACTGAACACTGATTTCTTCTCCCACCCTGCAAATACTCAGGTGTCCAATAGGACGATTCTCAACAGGAAGCCTGTGGACAACTGTGCAACTGTAACTTACCTCTTCCTGAAAAAAGGATTATTTAAACCATTACAAACAGAAGTCTCCACTTTCTATATGAAGAATAACTTCTAACTCCTGCACTTAAATTCCAGGTTTCAGACAAACGTCCTTGCATGTAGAGAGGAAAGGAAAAGATCACCATAAACAGATGTTTCCAGAACAACTGCAACTTCAAAACATTTCCAGAAGGGGTTGTCTTACCAAAGTTTACCTGGAGATCCTTTACTTAGGAACCCAGTCCTCAAAATTACTGCTGTACAAACTTTCCCACCATTATCTTGCCATGATATCTTCTTTATTTGGTTGGGTTATCAAGTATCGTGCCTTGAAGTTAAAGATACAAACTCAAAGGAACAGCATTACCTACAGCTGTATTACATTGCAAGTTTCCTCTAAAAAGCTGGATTTTAAGTTTATGGCTCAAAGAACACTGTTACCTTTACAGCACTGCTAAGCTTTTGATGGTACTTATAGAAACATATTCAGGATAGAAATAAAAGTGGGGGCATAAGGTTGAGTAAAATCTTCATTAATAACATCTGCTTAACCAACTGAAGTATGAGTACACCTTGCAGATCATGAAGGTGATTTTTAACTGAACTAGATTATCTCATTTCTACAGCGGGGTTCTCAAGTGCTGGAATAAGGAGAGGATGATGGTCTGACAAAAAGAAACAGTGGGAAAGGCCGAGCAAAAGAAGAGAGAAAGGAATAGAAAGCATGCTTTGTACTTGCTTTTGTGTCAAAATTACTTAAAAAAGAAATGGGGCACTTCAGCAGCAACGAATTAACAGCCAGGAAAGGATTACAGCTATTCCTGACTGTAAAAAGGGGGTTGCTCCCTTTTCTTCAAAACTATCCCTTGTCCTGCTGGTAACAGAGATGATAATCTGGAAGAGGACTCTTAGATGATTTGCAGGTCTAGGGACTATGGTGAGAATACAAAACCAGTACCTACTAAAGCTTGCAGAATAGTTGCTAGAAAAGCTTTCATCCCACACTCACCCGTACCTCTCTTTCTTCACCAGTGGTAAGGGTATTTTAAACAGTTAAAGCCTGACAGAGCTTCTAAAGAGACACACACAAGAACTTAAGGACTAGAAATCATTTTCACACACACCTGCCTCCCTTGACATGAAATAATCTCCAGAGATGACATGCACAATACTTTCCCCTTTTCTCATGGAAAATATCATGTAGAAATAAATGGAAAACCCCCTTAGCTTTAAAATTAATTTAGGAAAACATAGACAAGAACACTAAACATCCTGTGAGCAAAGTAACAAAAGAAAATGGTGCAAGTATGAAGCAGGGCCATGGAGTTCATGGTAAACAATGCAACAAAATTAGACAAATCACGGCAACTTTGAGGAATTATACAAAGCATTGTAGCTATTTCTATTTCCTCAAATCAGTTTCTACACCTACCTAGACAGTAACAGTAAACCTGCTTTAAAAAGCAGCAGTACCAAAAAGGCTTCAAGAGTCTTAAAGAGTTAAAGTGAGGCTACAGAAGGGACACAAAGATGCTCCAAGGGTTGGAGCAGCTCTGCTCTGGAGCCAGGCTGAGAGAGCTGGGCTGGTTCAGCCTGGAGAAGAGAAGGCTCCTTAAGGGGAGACCTCAGAGCAGCTCCAGTGCCTAAAGGGGCCGACAAGAAATCTGGAGAGGGGCTGTTTGCAAGAGCCCGCAGGGACAGGACAAGGGAATGGCTTTAAACTGACAGAGGGTAGGTTTAGATTAGCTATTAGGAAGAAATTCTTCGCTGTGACAGCGGCAAGGCCCTGGCACAGGGTGCCCAGAGAAGCTGTTTCTGCCCTATCCCTGGCAGTGTTCAAGGCCAGGTTGGACAGGGCTCGGAGCAAGCTGCTCTATGGAAGGTGTCCCTGCCTGTGGCAATGGTTGGAAACAGTTGAGCTTTAAGGTCCTTTCCAACCAAAACCAGTCTGGGATTCTATGAAACAAAACACACTAACTGGTTAAATCATGCAACTTCCTCTGTTATTCATAAGCAGTAATTTGGCTACAGTTCACTTTTATCTTTGAATCATGACACCCAGATGACATTACCATGCAATCTGATACAACTGCCATCTCTCAGACCACATCCTACAAAACTTGAACTGCGGGCAAGGATATTTACCAGGCAAAAAATCACAGCAATTCTGACACAGATACACAAGGCAAACCAAAAGGAAACAACATCATAAATGCAGTGTGACAACTTAAGTAGCTTCTGTTTGAAGGGAAAAGCAGTGTTACATGTTAAATGTGTATCACCTGAACTTCTGCTAAGCATTTTCAGTTTGCTAAGCAAGATGTGCCTGATGATGTTCTAGCAGTTTGCTTTTCTCCCTTAACTGCAAAACTGTAGGGAATACAGCAGTCATGCACACATCACCAACCTGATGTAATTTGTTGGTGTGATAAGGAGCACTTAATCACGATGGGATTTTATGGATCACTGCGTGCAACCCTTGACCTCTCCTAACCACCAGAGGAAGAATAACCTGCATCTGATTAGTCAGCTATCATCACTCAAAATAAAAATGCTTCCATTAACATAACTCGAATTAACTGGTTTTTGAAAGCAGTTCTTTTTTCATGAAGCATATTGCCAGGAGGTAACATTTATAGCAGCAAAGATGCGGCAGAAGGATGGCTCAGTGGGTATTTGTCAAATGACACTTGGAGGAAAAAAAAACACAATTTACAATTTTAGTTTGAGAAAAACTTCCTCTTTTCTCCTTCACACTCTTCTTTTAATCTGTAATGGTTGTATATTCATGACATTCTGGCTAAGCTTTTAAAGAACCATCAAGAGCCCTCAGGGTAATGCCAGGCAGCACTGCAGCTACCCAAGAAAGAGTTCCTGCTGCTTGTGCCCTCACTTACAGAAAGGAAGATGTACAAGCTACTAATAAAATAAGAAAACCCACACTAAAACGGCTTGTGGGCATTCATTCATATGAACAACAGGCCTGCACACATTCCATTCAAGATGCAAAGTTATTGTGACTGGTCTATTTCCATCTCCCATCAACCTGAACTGTCCAGCTGCGCACAGGTGATTGCACCACATCTCTGCAGAAACCTGCGCAGATCCGTCTTCAGAATTCTACTTTACACTCCCCAAAGCCAGAATTATATATGGCCTTTTCCCTGCCTGCTCAACTCTAACCACAGTTCAGAGACCAGACTTTCAGGCCTGGCACACCTGAAGAAACTGACAGCTCAGAGCAGTGGCCAGCAAGGTACCAGCCCAAGATCCAGTCCTGTTGCTACCTGGTTGGATGGAAGTGGGATTAAGATTCAAGTCTTGCTGCTACCATCCAGAAAGCAAACAAATACACACACGAAACACTCCCCCTGGTCTCTTCAGTTCAGCAAAAGGGCAAAGTCCAACATTGCAGACAGGATGTGGAGATTTCCATGAGCAGTGCTCCATTTGCTTCTTTCTACACCTGTGAATTACAGATGGTGTTTTGGTATGTTACAAAGCGAGCAGGGCATAACAAGGGCTATAAAAAGACAAGTACCACCAGAAGTGAGGGCAGCTGCTCTACTCAACAGTTCAAAGGTTTCCTTTAAAAGCTGGGATTTCAAAGGTGGCACAGCTTCCCTCCCATTTTAGCAAATGAGGATTTTCTTACCAGGAACAACTACTACTTCATAAGCACAAGCAAAGCTTTCAATAACAGATTAAAGGATGAAGGATATACAAGTAAGGCACATCAGAGGCAAAAGATGGTTTAAATATCAAATAGAAGGACAAACATGCTGGAAAAAAAAAATTGAGTAGTGAGTTCAGAGCAAACAGTGCGTATTTCTTAGCGAAAATAATAAATTCAGATAAAGTCAGCCTGGCAACAAAGTCCTGGCATAGCCTTAAGCGTCAACAGCAACATCTTGGTTTATGAGACTCCTCTGACTCTTCCTGCCGCAACTGGTCTTCAAATCTGTATCGTGAAATACACAGGCACTGAGCTCTACCACAGACAGCACAACATGATACCAATTATTAATAAAGCAGCTATAAAGTAGGTTATCCTTTCTTACCAGTATTTTGAATTAATTTTCTGATCTATGAACTGAAAGCTGCAGTTTTCATTTAGGATTTAAATAAGCTCCTACAGATGGAACAGGAGAATTCTAGATTTTCAGATCGATAACTAACCCTCCCTGTAAATGTCTGAGCCTCTAAATTCTGATGCTCATTATTTTCTACAGATTAATCTTTGACAGTAATGCACTAACGGGAACTATGAAAAAGAGAAAGACAGCCTAGTGCTCTCCAAAAGTCTGATCATAGAATCCCAGACTGGTTTTGGTTGGAAGGGACCTTAAAGCCCCTCCAGTTCCAACCCCTGCCACGGGTAGGGACACTTTCCACTGGAGCAGGGTGCTCCAAGCCCCTGTGTCCAACCTGGCCTTCAACACTGCCAGGGATGGGGCAGCCACAGCTTCTCTGGGCACCCTGTGCCAGCGCCTCAGCACCCTCTCAGGGAAGCGCTTCTGCCCAAGAGATCATCTCAGCCTCCCCTCTATGAGTTTAAAGCCATTCCCCCTTATCCTATTGCTACATAAATTTCAGTAGCCTTTCTTGTGAAAATGCCTCCACAAGTGATATGACTCCATTTATTATTTCAGTTATTCATTCTTCAAAGACAACTGCTTTTGGATCTGCATTTTGCAAAGCATTCATTAAAATAATAAATGTCAGTACAACAGAGTTTGCACCGACTTTGGAATATTTTACCTTCATTTTCAGTACTCTTTTCTACCATTTTCAAAGCATGAAAGTATGGCTGCAGGTTTTAAAGCAAACTGATTTAGATATACACGTCTCTCTTAGAAGACATCTTCTTGGGAGCAGAGAGTAGCTTGCTCTAGAGGCTGGAGAAGTAAGAGATAATTGTAAGAGAAAGCTATCTAAGTGAAGGCTGATTAAAAAGCATGAGAGGCATTTGCCCATATTTTTTCGAAGTCGGTTTTCTTTCTCCTTTAAACATATGAGAAAGCTGCTCATTAAATTCAGGATGATGATGGAGAACTCCAATAAATGGCCAATGAAATTAATTCCACCTATTCCAGGCAAAAACTTCTGAACTCAAATAAAGGAAAACAAATGCTAAAAACAGGGAAAGGGGAAGACAGAAAAACATACAGCTAAGTTCCATCTATTACTGCACTCAGTGAAACTACACACTGCAAAATCCCAACACTGAACAACACTCTCACCCTTCTCAGTCAATTCACATTTGGTTTTACCCTCTAGCTCTTGCTACAAGACCTGGGCATCTCAGCAACACTCCTGGCAGATAAATTCTTCTAGACAGAGCTCAGAAGCAGCAGTGTGAAACACACTTGATTCAGCTTTGCTTTAAGACAATCAAACTAGGGACTGTAGTGATAGGACATGGGGTAATGGGTTCAAACTTAAACAGGGGAAGTTTAGATTGGATATGAGGAAGAAGTTCTTTACTGTAAGGGTGGTGAGGCACTGGAATGGGTTGCCCAGGGAAGCTGTGAATGCTCCATCCCTGATGGTGTTCAAGGCCAGGCTGGACATAGCCTTGGGTGGCATGGTTTAGTGTGAGGTGTCCCTGCCTATGGCAGGGAGGTTGGAACTGGATGAGCTTAAAGTCCTTCCCAGCCCTGACAATTCTGATTCTATGAAGAACATCACACCTACCTATTACATGAGCAAAGACAGGGGAATTGTACATGCCTTAGTGACTAAGTCTCAGTTTTGGTAGACTGATGAACATTTACTGTTCTCCGTACTCTCTCTGTAGCTGCCAAGTTTTAGCCAGCTACCGCCCATGGTCCAGACAAAAAGGGTCTGAACTGCAACACTCAATGCTAGTCAGGCATCGTAATCTAACATTTTAACTACCAATGGCGCTACACCAGTGCGAAAGGAAGAGAAAAAGAAGTACCATCATCCTCCATTTGGCAGCAGATTTATACTTGACCTTGATCTTCTCAGTTTCACTGGCCAGCACAAAGGTAACTTGACCTTACCAGACCACTGAATATACAGCATTAAACAAAAACACATATTAAGAGTTAGAGCTCCAAAACATAGGGCAGATCAGATATAAGGAAGAAATTCTTTACTATGAGGGTGCTGAGGCACTGGCACAGGGTGCCCAGAGAAGTTGTGGCTGCCCCATTCCTGGCAGTGTCCAAAGCCAGGTTGGACACAGGGGCTTGGAGGAAGCTGCTCTAGTGGAAGGTGTCCCCGCCTGTGGCAGGGGTTGGAACTGGAGGAGCTTTAAGCTCCCTTCCAACCTAAACCATTTTATGATTGTATGGTAGATATTCCACTCAATGACTGATGCATTAAGAAGAAATACCAACACCACACAAGAGCCTTACATTGAGTTTCACATAAATATTATTTCTTTGAGCTTGTTTTATCACACGGAGAATAAACAAACCTTGAAACACCACTAAAAGTGACTCAGTAGCCTTTGCTCTAAGAACTACTTTCATACCATAGTGAGACAGTAAAAACTATGGACATTTTTTGTAATTGCTTCTGGCATAGAAAAGCATATGGAGGAAGTGGGGAGGAAATAACAAGCAAGACCGACACTTTCCAGTTTGTAGTTAATCCTCTCAAGGCAAACTATAAACCTAAATTTGCCTCTCCCATTTTCCAAGACCAACCCTGGTGTCTCTCAAACACTCTTACACTAACTTGCTGTAACTTGATGGGGCAGGGAAAAGAAATAGGAAGCTAAAAGCTTACCTAGTTTAAAACCAGATATAATGCAATATGAAAATATAGCTACTCTGAAGTATTCAAGGCAAGCTAGGTCTGTAGAACAGGCTTGATGCAAATTATGGCTGTAGCACAGCATCAGCAGAGCAGAGAGCTGCAGCTGACAGGTTACTCAAGAAAGTGAGTTTGGGGGATGGCAGGGAAGGAGGGGTATGTCATAGTGTTCATACAACTCAAATACTAGCACCTCAAAATAAATCTCCTCCTGTAGCACTGGACAACATCCTACTACCAAAACAAAAAAGAGAGGAAAGGAAAAAGCTTAATATTGAATGCAAGAGCACACATTCTGCTGAGAGACTTGTTTCCTGATGTCTGCAAGTTCTGGGAAGTTGGACTGCTGCTCAAAAGAGCTCTGAGAGGGCCTTTCAGCAACCTACCAGGGAATTAGGGAGGGTTTCAAAGAGCTTTTCAAGGATAACACAGAAAGACTGCATTCAAGAATCCTCTCCTATGGCAAACCAATGTGCTTTATTAAAACAAAGTGCCCTTTTATATTAATGATCTATTAGATTAATGACTGCACTGGCCAAATACACTGGAGATTCTACAGCATGTTGGGATGCCCTGCATTCCAGAGAATATTTATGTTACATGAAATAAAACAGGGGAAATGAAAAGAAGAAAAAGAGAAGAGGAAACTGCAACATACCAGCTCCCAAAGCAGCTTGGAAGTCCTACACAGCTTTCTGCTTCCTTCAGGAACTCTAAGCAGGATAGGTACAGGTTTACCAAGAGCCTTGAAAAAATTCCAGCACCATCCTGTCATTCTTCCACATTATTTTAAGCACTAAAATCTCATCATTATAGGGGGCTTTTATGCAATAAGAGATTAAAGAAACCTTATAATCAGCTGATTGATAGGGATCACCTAAGTGCAGCTGCTTTGTTTACACAAACATCTGCAACCATCCTTTAAACAGAGAAACAAGAACTGATTTGATAGTTTAAGCACAGAAAAGATCTTAACCTTAAACAAAGATGGAGCCAGGAACCCTTCAGGGACTGCTGGCATAACCCCACTGACAGCAACAATCCAAATGTTTTTCACCCAAGCTACAAATCAAAGTTGTTTCCTATAAAAAATTGGGTAAAGAATGTCAGAGTTGTTTTTATCGAAACATGGTCTATTCAGCTTAAAATAACCACGCATCTTGTACGTCAGGCATTTTGTTGCTGGAATATACATGCAAGTAATGGAATATAACATAAAATGAGGCTGCAGCTCACTTGTTTTTATCATCAGTGGCAAAGTTACACTAATGAGCAGCAAAAGCTTCACTTTTCCAACACAGTAGCACATATTACTCAATCACTTGTACAGAAAGGGAGAACAATATGACTCACACAGGCAAGGAAAGTCCTCTAAATACCTCACTTAACACTGCTGTTGGAAACGTTCTTCAGCCCATTTCTAATCCCTCATCTGACTCAGCTGCTGTTTTGTGAATTCTCCAATTCAATAGGGAATTATAACACCAGTCGTGAGCTTCCTACTGCAGCCTCCATGCAGTTGCTAGAACACTGCTCTGTGTCTGCATGCGAAGAGGGGGCGTCTGCCTAAACAGCTACATTTACAGCTCTCGCTTTTCATCTCTGTTTCAGCTGCGAGTTCCTGAATCCTTCCCCCTTCAGAATGTACTTGAACACCACCCTCAACTTATCACAGGATGAATAGGATCCCAGAAATATGAATTGCTTACATAGTGGTGGATACTTGATACTCACTTCAGAGAACAAAGTTACAGTGTTCTTTTGCTACTCGCTGCTACAGGAGTACTAAAGACTCACAATAAAGGCATTATTTTGCAACATTCTATATAAAGAAGTACAGAGATAAGCTCAAAGACTCAGATTTAAATAAAAAACCCTGTAACAGGAGAATATTATCATGACAAAAGCCTGTACTTCTGTGTATGCAAGTTAGTCATAATACTTCATCAGTCCTTCCTGGCCACCAACCGAAACGGTGAGAGGCAAACTCAGAAAGATTGCTCCCTCCCTCTACGTATACACACATAAAAAAAAGAATGTTATATAAATTATACACTTAAAATATAATAGAATTAAACTATATAATACAAATGTCACATGCATCCTTGTAGCCCCCTTCAGATACTGGAAGGCTGCTCTGAGGTCTCCACACAGCCTTCTCTTATTTCTAAAGTCTGCTCAACTACAGAAAAAAAAAAAAAAGCTTTCAGTTGTGTTCTATTTAAATAGTTATCAGCAAGAAGAAAAATTCACGAAGTCTGAAAAGTCGCATCACTCTGTCAATTGGATATGTAAGAAGAAATCAAACGTTACAGAACACAAATACTAAGAAACAAGTAAGTTCCGACTAACATGTCAACACTTCCTCAATGTGATGCATCAGTTCTGTGCGTGCAAAGTGTTTGGGTTTATACTTTCTTGCTACTGATGCACTCTCCTTATTCAGGGGAGCAGTTTCACCTCAGCACTGGTGAGAAACTGGGTCATCTAAGATCTGATTAGCCCTCTGGAGATGCCTCTCTACACTTAGTATAGAGGAAGCCTGAGATTACCACATTCCTAAACAACTTGACCCACAGTTTCATACAACCTTCAAGGGAAAAATTGCATTACCACATTCTCACCCACCAACCACTTATTCTAACCCATGTTTCTCTCTCTGCTTTACAGCAATACAACCATTCATGCCTCTATGTAGCAAAGAGCTGTAAGAGCCCCCCCCAGTTCAGACCAAACTCCTGAATGCTCCCACAACATGGAAGAATGTAGGAATTCAGAAAGGGAAAGGACCCCACCCCCTCTACTGGCATCAGCAATATGTTACAGGGACCATGAATAATGACCCCCAGTTCAAGCTTTAGCTCCTACAGGCCAGACTGTACTAATGAAACTCAACTCCACTCAAAGCTTTGCTGCAAGTCCATACAAGTTTCTGTAACCCATTAACTCTGACCTCTGAATCCATATTTTAACTCAGAAAACTACCATCTCCAGCAAACTTGCTGTTAGTGCTCCTCGACCAGCTGCCCCACACTGCAGGGCCACAGCACACAGAGCAGTACGGAGGAGTGTCTGAAGAAAATACAAGTGAAAAGTTAAGACAACACAGAAGCGTAAAAAACAAGTTCAAGAATGGTTAAGAGCTTCTCCTGACCACTAGGTTCAGGAGCCACACAACTTAGTACACATGTAGTTTTCATGCTTCATCCTCTCACTACAAAAAAAACAAATAGTTACTACACTGCTACTTCTGATGCAAGCACTCACGTGTCACTACAGTTACAGATGGTGGTAAACTCCACAGACAGTTTTGAGAAAAAACAGAGCAAACATTATTTTTATGGGGTTGTTACGGGAGCTGACTATCCTAAACATCTTGTGGGGTTTATCCTTTTTCAGATAGTTGAATTGCAGGGGGAGTGGCTATTATTTAACTCTTAAAGTACTTTAAATTTAGCCAAAGGCTTCAAACCAACCTTTTCCAACTCTGCCTTATGGCCCTTTATTCCCTATGCTCTACAATTCTTTATCATTCGTATCTTTAGTTTCTCATAAAGAATGACTATTTCAAACCTCAGTAAAGCTGACCTAGAAGACAAATGCTTCTTCCACTTTCTCAAGTCACAGTATTTATAGATTAGAAGATAATTGTGCTATGAAGTCAGAAGAACTACTAAAGAAAACACATTCTCCATCTTCAAGCTTGTATTTTATAAATGGGTTTTCAGGGTTCATAGCTCAAGAGCAAAACAAAAACTAGCATGTAATAACATAATCCAATATCCTTTAGCTACTCGTTATTATACTTCATTCAAGAGGTATTTTAGCAATGAACAGTTTGACTTGGTTCTCAGTTCAAATTCATTCTGGCATACAGAGAGGGCAGATGCAAGCTGAGGGGGGAGAATCGAGCCAGTCTCAACCAGACACAGCATGGGAAGCTTTACAGAAGCCCACAACACACTTTCCTCAGTTGCAAGCATAGGAATAATATGCTCATGCTTACTAAAGCATTGGATGTTTACCTGTTAAGGCTGACCTTAACATTTGGTTTAATTCCCAAGTTTATTGCTCATGAACAGAGAAACTGGAGCCAAAAGTATTTCTTTACACACACTAAAAGAACTCAAAAAGAAAGGCAAACATTTCTGTGTTTTCTAGAAGTCACAAAGCCCAAAGGTTCCTCTGTGAACGTAAACTAGAAAGCCAGCTGTAATGAGAGGTCATGATACATAATCAGCTACCAAACAGAAGCAACCTTTAATCACACCATTGTGGTCTTGATTTGAAATGAAGCAAAAAGTTTCCCACCTCATCACCAGACCACACTGACCATTTTCAAAATACAAGATTACATTGCACAGCATCTCTGCAAACACACTGAACATGCTCCTATCCTCAGTCAATCACAAGGCAAACCTACAGAGGTATAATGAACCTTGAAGAATAGCAGGTTAACTTCCCAACTGCCTGCACTGATAAGTTTCTAGGATGTGAGGAACAAAACTAAAAGCAGAAAGACAAAGCCAAGAAAGAATTCTTCTGTGCAATTTATTATGACAGCAGAATAATAGGAAAAAAAAAAAAAAAAAAAAAAACAAAAAACCTAAAGTTGGCACTGCATCCTATGCATTTATGAAGGTGTCAGCAGCTTGTTGCTATACGCACTAACATTTAATTGTTCGCACAGCTCACTGCAGCAGCTCAAGTAAGTTCACTGCACTGACCTCTCTTCAAAGGAGAAACGCATTAAAACTCCCAAACACAAGGAGCAGGGTTTATAATTATAAGAATTTATCATGACACTACACATTTTCTGCAGCTAACTGTCAACAACTAGAGAAAGTGTAGATGAAACCAACCGTTTCTGTGGTGTGACATTGTTGGCAGGTTACACACGGCCAGGATTTCTCTGACAAGTTATCTTTAAGTACAAAACCTAAGTCAATCTAACTTAGCTCCACTGTATACTCTTACCCACCCTTGAAGCATATGCCATCACTGTCCTATGGAGCACACAGTGTCAAAATACAATTTCAAACACAGCTGTCTCTTATCCTTATTTATGAAAAGACATTCAAAAAGGCATTCCACAAAATAAAAGCCTTATTAATAGAGACTGCCTCGGGTTTAGCACCTTTTCAGATCCTCTGTATTGCCCAATACTGCCATGAACGGTGGGCTTCTCAACTCTGTGGTTACTTTTCCCACACTGTGGGGAAGATCCAGTACAACAGGATCCAAAGCACTTAGCCACACACTTGGTAACTATTACAAGTAATACAACAACAGTAGCTCCCCTGTTCACTTTCCAAAAACATTTAACTGACTATTTGCTTAAAAATAAGCTTCTGTCCTTCTGAAGTACCAAGATATCATCAATTTAATTCTACAAGCTATTTCAGTGAAGTAATACACTCTATGTAACAAATTGCTACAATGACGAATATGATATAAGGTAAAAATGACTTTTTAAGCTAAAGAATAAAGTTTGGCAACAAAAAAACCCAATAGATATGAACTGCCTAGGAATAAATTTAGGACAGGTATTAGAAAAGGGATTTAATCTGAAATTCCAGAACAGCTTTTCACAAGCAGCAACGGAAATAGAAATTCCATCAAATGTATCACAAAAAATTAACAAGTAGGATCCTGTAATGTAGCCTGCACATAACATCATTCTGAATTCTTTTAACACCATGAAGTTATTGGCATTCCCAAGTCTGAAGTTCCCACATTTTATATAGATTTTGGGTTTGAATTATGCTGGGTGATGCACAAGCCCAGGATACTGGAGACTCCCATCGCTTTTACCATATCTAGCTATTTTAGGTGCCCACAGACTTTGTGAATAGCTTACATCTCCAGAAGTATGCACATAAATGCATCTTCATAAGATAATACCTTATAGATTGAGGTATATGGTAGAGAGAAACCTAAAATTTAGACTGTGCTTATAGTTCAAGTTTCTCTTAAGTAAACCATAAAGCAAGAAATCCAGTACCAGCTGAACAGGAATTTTCTGTTATGCCCATGAAGCCCACCACTTAAGCATGGACTTAAGCAGCTAATCTGCAACAAAAATACAGCGTCCTGCAAATAGTCTGTATTTTTAATAGTATCTTTATTAACCACCACAAAAAATACTGCCAAAGTGTTATCTTTCATTTGAATAAGTATCTTCATTCTTCCTAATACAAAGGTAAATTCTCCAGTCTGGAATCCTGTCAAAATCTGTTAAAACCAATGGTGTTTTGCTCAAGTCCCAACAGTGTTTGTTGTACTCGAACTGTCACAACAACACACTGACAAGTCACACTTAACACAGCAACTATGACTCAAGAAGACTTGCAATCATTAGCTGTGTTTAAGACTATACATAAGGCAGTGACAGCACATGAAATGCTTTATAAAACAAGTGATGATTAATATAGCAGCATTTCACAAATTGAATATTCAGCTACTTGAATAACTGCCTGGAACACTGTCATCAATGCAATACAGCAAATACTTTAAACACCAGAAAGGAAACAAGTGTGAACAGTAATATGAAAGAGAAAACAAGGTATCGCTCTATATAAATACTAAAATAGTCCTATCTACTCAAAGCACAAACCCTGAAGTTCAGCAGTTCTTGCAAACCCTTTTTCTGGTGTAGATTTCCCTTTGCTGCATTTAGCAACCACTTCCTTCATCATTCTTGTTTTTCCTTCCAGATGTCATGAACAGTCATTTTTCATTTAGTTTGACAAGAAATTTAACCAACAATCTTCTTTACTCATTTCCTCCCAGAAAATCAAATGCTCTTATTTTACTACCATAGAATATAATTATCCTATGAACTGGATGCTCGTTATTCAAGAGATTCAGTACAGTTGTGTTGAGACCGAGTTACATTACAAATACGGTTCCTGTGCATATGAAGTTATATCCTTATTTCTACATGGTGTAAGTCTGGGTAATGTTGCTGCCAAGAATTACATTAAGAACTCTCACATCCGCAAAATTTACAAAAGACCTTCAAATACTCATAACAGTTTGCTAAAAAGAGATTACCATACCCATGAGATACGGCCTAAAACAAAACTTCTGGTATCGTTCATCTGTTTTTTTCCACCAAAACAGATCTTAAGTCCGTTTTCTATGGCTCAGATCTTTTCAACTCATGCCAAAATTCCTTTGGAAGCAGACATGTACACTGGAATTTGAGTAATATATTTATTTTTCCCCAGAAAATGAAGACCATTCATTTTACATTGGATTTTTACCAGCTATTTTACTTTACTGGATGGTCACACATTTTGTAGCTCTTGACATTTTCCATGTTTTATTTATACTGAAAAAAACCAAGTATTAGCTTGTTACAGAACTCACCTACTTGAAAACCCCACCAAACTACCAACACAGGAGCCCTACAGAGCATACACAGATCAAAAACCTGCAGAAGAACAGCATCTGCCAAATCTCAGCTTTAGTTGGTTATTTTTAAAAGGAGACAAAACTTTGTACGACCATTTCTGAGGAGGAACCACCTTTTAAAGCCCACTACAGAAGTACACTGCTTCTCAGCTGCAAATTAGGGGTTTCTTTCCTCTTAAATAAATAAATCTACTTACTCATGACTGGAAACTTCTTTGCATATAATCCAAGAGAGGTCTTGAAGCAAGGTATGTTGTTGGAGAAGGTTTCTCAGAGGTATACATGTCCTAATGATGGTAGGAAAATAAAGAGACAAATCATTTTTGAACTTCAAATAACTAGAATAAATGTTTACATATAAACCATCTTTCCTACTATCCTTTCATCCTCCTCATTAAAAAAAGGAACACAAAGATGTATTTGTTATGACTGGGGAACTGTACTGCTTATGGATATATTTTGTAGTTTATCAACTCTAAATGTATACTTTCTTCTAACATTCATATTAGAAACTTGTGTGCATGTACAATTTCATAAAGTATAACTTCTCCAAAAGGATAACAATCTTCAGAAGTTAAAAGTACAGGACTATAGCACGGAGATAGTAACTAAAAATATCAAAACAGTATTTTCCTTCAGCAAGCAGGAAGGTGTAACATACTCCTTAACGAAGACACAAGGGCTACAAATCAGTTTACTAAAGCAGCATGAGTTGGCATTAGCATTCAACACTTCCTCCTCAGAAACAAAACCTGAAAGAAGTTACTGTTTGTAGCAAGTGTAACCCATTGGCTCAGTCAATTCATACCGAAAATGAGAAAAGGTATCAAAGTAGGGCAGATATGGATTCACTAACAATGTGCCTGGCTCTCCCTGAAGCGAGATGCAGAGGATTTAATCTCCAACAACGACAGCACAGCAAGGACATTCTGGAAAATTTATTATATAATCTCCCTCCTGCTGCTAAAAGCAAGTTTATACAAGTCTGACAGAAGAGCGAACCGAAAGTAACTTAACCTCACAGCTGAGATGAAAAGAGAAAACTAAACGTATCCATTAAACTAAAGAGCTCTCTCCTCTAATACCTGCACAAGCAGAGAGTTTCTGTAAATTACAGAATAGGATGAGACTTCTTTCCCCTTTCAAAATCAACCAGAACTTGCTGAACCTGACCACTTGCATTAATCCGGCCAAACTATCCTGTGCTGACTCAGATTTCAAGCCCCAACTCTCCTGATCTCTTAAGGTTTAAAATACAAAAAGACAAAAGCAGGGATCTAACTTTTTCCCCAATGTTTGGCTTTACACAACATTTCCAGATTTACAGCACGTGCCAAAGAAGTAGAGGAACTATCACAGGACCGGATTCACATCACAGGAAAGCTCCTGTATCAAAAGCTAAAACCAGTTTCGTAAAAGAAAAAAGAAAACAACTACAACAGGAAGCCCTTGAAAATGCTGCAGAGTGATAATTACAAGCAACACTTTTTGCATTGAAAAAGGGAGGGAAGAGGCTTAGTAGGGGGAGAAAATGGTATAATGCTGAAGAAATACATATGCAAATGTTATAAATTAACCCCCAATGAACATAAAGCCATTAGAGGGAGAAGTCACTGAAGAGGAATAGTTTGAACTGCTAGTCCTGTCATTTCTCTATGATTGGCTGCTACATTGAGCACACAGCCTAATGAAAGCATCTGGTTAAAACACACCACTACAAGTGCAGCCCTGCCATCTTCCTCTTTATTACTGGTGTCAGAATTCGCAGACAGGACTTCCATGACATTTAATTATTTACTGGACTAATTACAGCTATTATCTTGAGAACATCAAGTGAGTCAAACAGGTGACCTTCAACCCAGGTCCAAAGCACTTTTGACTAGAGCTCCATACTACCCTTTGGGTCCAAACTGTTCTTTAATCTTCTACAGAGTCTCCCATCCAACTTGTTTTTTCAAAGGTACAGTCTCATCTTAGTTTTGTAAATATGAAATAACACCACTGTGCCTCAGAGACATCACTTTACAAGACATTTTATTGCACGTATGCACAGGAAAAGGCTGTTCATTAGGAAGAAACAAAACAGCAGTTCTGAAAACCACTTAAGGCTAATGATAAATAATTATGCACTGTATGGTTTACAAAAATCTAGTCACATATTAAGGAAGCACATAGAGGAAAATACAGCATCTAAATACTACCTAAAATCATGCCAGAACCATGAAAGCAACTGTTGCAGTATACCACAGTACTCAACTACCAGCTCTAAGATGTCACTCCTGTCTTGCCTTCTACATTTAAGTATTTTACTTAGCCATTGCCAGCATCTGCTTAGTAGCCAATACAGACTTCTGGCTAAATTCACATTTCGTTCTTTGAAATAACACTGCTTTAAAAGATTTCCCTTAAGTTCACAACTTTATCATTTTACCTGGACTACAGGAAAGTGCTTAAGTCCCTAAAAAAACAGGAAAGTTTCACCTTTAAGCTGTAATTTCAAATACAGCATTATCAAGAAGTACCAGAAAGTCGAGAAAATCAACACTGGCAAATATCAAGTCCATACTATTGTGTTACAACACTGATACTTTTCCTTACGATGTGTGTAAAAAACTAAACAGTTATTCCTCAGCTCTCCCAGCCAATGACCTGATTTCTTCCAAGGCTTATAGGGTTCTCTCCAACTACTATACAACAGAGAATGAAAGAAAGAAAGAGCATTACTTGTGGAGTGTCTTGCTGAAAGATACCATCTTGGAAAAACTGTCTTATTCATAATACTACCTGACGTCCTTTAATGCTTTCCATTGCAATTAACAAGGCTATAAAAAACCCACACACATACCTTTGATCCCTCTCTGTTCCTGAAGAGCCAATCCTTGTATTCCAACCCGTCTTTCCTCTCCTAACACACACCCACCAGCCCTTGGTGGTATTCACCTTAAGGAGCTATGAAACTACCAAAGTTTTATCTTAGATTTGAAAGGAATGCCTCAAGTGAGAGAAGCCTTTTAGGACTTCAAATTTAAGCACACGAATAATACATTCAGTTATCTGTTTCCACACCTACAGGTCTCTTTTTTTTTTTTACCAAGTACTCCGTTTCAGGATACTTAATAGGAGCCAGATTGCAAGCAAATTACAGCATATTAGAACTGTATGAACTACAACTGCAGAAAAGGCATTCCTTTACATTGTCGATTAAAGACTTGGGTCTAGCCTGTGTGCATGTTATTGCAGTATCTGTCTAACTTAGATGCTAAGAAGTTAATGTTCAGAATTTATATCCCCCATTCCCAAGAACCAGAAATCACAGGATCGCCACACAACTGCACTATGTTTAAATACACACACAAAGACAAAACAGCCTAAAGAGA
Organism: Psilopsiagon aymara; assembly: GCA_024733675.1. Taxonomy (NCBI): domain Eukaryota; kingdom Metazoa; phylum Chordata; class Aves; order Psittaciformes; family Psittacidae; genus Psilopsiagon; species Psilopsiagon aymara. Next base: position 17,222 of record JANRGW010001461.1, on the reverse strand, counting down.
GCCAGACTGACATAAATCAGTATTTTACTACCATTTACTTTCTTCTTTGAACCAAAATGTTACAGTCCCTCAAAGAAAACACAGAGATTTCAGAGGCACATGCTTCAAAGTTTTATAGATAGCTGGCTGGCAAAACATTAAGTCTGAAATTATTGGTTTCCATGCTATATAATCAGAGGTCAAAAGAAGAGCTGGTTAAAAGGCAGTTCTACTGAATAGTTATTTTACACTGCATCCAAGTTAAATTAACTTCAAAGTTATAATCAGTGAAAACAGATATTAAAAAGGAGCAAAACTAAGTTACTTAAGAGCATGGCTATTAATAAGACAATCATGAAGATTCCTAATAACAACACTAAGCTTTCAAGTGTTCCAGCTCAGGAGAATGCCCAAGACAGCTCAAAAGCAAGACTCACCCCAAAACAAGTCTACTACTAAGAACCTACACAAAATCATTGACTGGCGACACATGAGGAAGCCCAAATGAAACGAGCACAATGACACACCCTCCTTTGTTCATAGCAGGAATATTTACACTACAAAGCGTTGAGGCAAATTGCTTTGAGTTTCAGGCACTGCTGATTGGCCACTGTATTTCATAGACACACGCCTAGCAGAGTTTGAGTTTCGACTGTCACACAGCAGCTCCGGATTGCAGGGTACACAGCAAGCTAAACAAGCACGGAGACCAGCCATTTAACACAATTATTCTAATAGAACTGATCCTCCACAAGATGCACTTGTTGTGAACAAGACAGATGCGCATTTGCTTTCATTTCACTGTAACTGAAAGTTACAAACTACAGTCACAGCTGCCTGCTCCGGAGAACGGCACAAAGAAACTTATTCTCAAGTGTATGCGGGCAAACGACTGGTACAGGAGCTTGGCGACAGTGATTTAAGTCACCACTTGACTCCCATTCAGCCGCAGTCCAGCGGCTCCCGTGGTTTCCTACAGGCAACCATCCACACCACTGAACGAACCCGAAACATCTCGTAATTGGCTCTTTTGCGGATGGTCCCAGCAAGGACTAAGAGAGGGTGATGGAGCCTGAAGCCTGGGGGAAGGGACTGCGGACCCTTGTGCAGCAGACCTGGCGCTTCTCACCACATACCTGAAGCGTTACAAAAGGCAAAAGAGGGAGCAGGTACAGAAAGAAGCGCTACCCGAAAGTCGCATTAAAACAGGGGTTCAGCCATCCAAACCCTCCCAACTGGGGCAAAACTGCAGTCTCCCACCTGGACAGAGAAGGGGGGGGGGGCTCAACACCCCAAAGCCAAGAACCCCAAAACAGGGCACACACACACACACAGCGTCCCCAGCCCCTGTGCGCGGCCCAGCGCCCCTCGCTCTCCGGAGGGCAGCGCAGCCCTCACCACCTTGCTTGGGGACCCCTGCCCCCCGCAGCCGCCACCACACCTCACTCAAGCCTTACAACGGGACCCAGGGGCATCTCCAACAGGGCTCCCCTCGGGCTCCCGCGGCACGCTGGGCTCAGCCGCCTTCCGCACCGCTCCGGCCCCACAGCTCCACACACACTGCCCTCCCGCCTCCCCCTCAGCAGAAATAGCCGGGACGCTCCAAGCACACACCCCCTCCGCTTGCAATGGAACAGTCCGAATCACCCCAGTACCCTCCGGGAGCCGGCTCCCGCCTCTTCCACCTCCCCAGCCCCGCGGGTGTGCGCGCAGCCCGGGCTCCCCCCGGGGGAGGATGGTATTGCCCACCTCCCCCCGCCTCCGGAGGCGCAAGGTCCCACCCCGGCCGCCTCAATGAGAGCTCCGGGCGGCGC
>JANRGW010001459.1:0-15357 GCA_024733675.1 Psilopsiagon aymara | reverse complement strand
TGAAGAGATGTTCTGATTTAAGCCGCTGAACCCAGGACAAGAGAAATTAAACTACTGAAATCAAATTCCCATTTCCAGCTCTACAATCTCCACACCTTAAAAAAGAATTAGTGGTGCACCCTACTTAATTTGTCTTCCAGGACTTAAAAGAACCTGATTTTTTCCTAAAGAAATTCTGTGCTCCATAATTAGGGCACTTTCTTTTAATGCTAATCCAATATTCTGTATTTTAAACTTTATTTTACACATGTATTACTGTGCATTTTAAAATACATGCATAATAAGACACTGTCAGCACTTCTTGCAGTGAGCCACCAGCTTCTCAGTTGCTGCTCTGAAATAGTATTTTTAAGCTTCAGTTTCTCCAGCTGTGTCCAACAGACCACTGCTCCTATGCTGAAAGCCCTTCACTTCAATGCACATATTCCCACCAGGGGCAGACTGCAAAATAAAGTCTCAGCCTGGCTGCCTTTTGTAAGTGTCAGGCTCTCACAGAGCTGTAGAGGTGAAAATTGAGAGAATTAGAAAACAAGACGTTGACACCCTGAACACATATATAACCTCTGAAAGTATGTGCAGAGGATTGTAAAAATAATTAATTGGACTGCAGGATTATCATGAGTCCTAAAATAGTCAGATCATCTCGTCCTCCACCAAGAGCAAGTGGCTATCCTGATTTCCTTTCCAACAAACTTGCTTCTCTGCAATTAAGAACAAGTTGAATGCAAAGACTGTGTTCGCCTACTGTCTTCTTCCTGCAGAGGGTGAAATACGTTAGACAATAAAAGTCAATGAGCCCGCGTAACACAAGACCAATTCTGGTGTTGTCTCAGAGGGGTTATGACAGACTGCAGCAATCTGAGACGCTGATGGTATAAGCTTATACAGGCCACTAGGAATATTTACTCTCCATTTCATATCTGCCCCAAAGCCTTAAAACCTGCTTGCTGAATGTCACTGTTTCAGTTCATCAACACCCAACAAAATGATCAAACTCTATTCAGTGGGGACCTGATACTTCCTCTGCCTTTTCTCTGCTGAGCAGCATGGGTTAATAAACTGTGAAATGAGTAATGACATCCTTTCTATGAATAATAATCTTTCCGCCTTTTAAAACTTTGTTCCAAAATTGAGCACAATTATCTAAATAGATGAACATCCACTTGGAGGCACAGTACTTCCAGCCAGGTTTAATTATTCCTTATTTTTCAGCTCCCTTCTAAGTCATCAAGCTTATTAGAAACTGTCTAAAGCAGAATGTTTCAATAGCTGCTGCCTTAAAAATAAATATTCTCTCTCCCTTTCTACAATAGCAAAAAATTAAAATAATAATAATAAAAAAAGATTTAGACTACAAATAAGCTAAATAGAACTGTCAAAGTATCTTTATCGCCTATAGGAAGATTCATGGTACCAATGATTAAAAATACAAAAGAATTTAAAAGATCAGGTATTGCTGGCTTATTTACAGTGTTTTCTTCATTATCTGCAGGGATTTGATAGGGAAATTTGAAATAAAAGGTAAGTGGTACTTGAATATCTACTGAAAATACAGTGACATGGCCAAGAGGGCTTGTTGCACCAGGTGAAAGCTGCCCTTGTAGGTGCTTTGGCTGTGTTTTATTCACCCAAACCCATGTGTCACTCCTTCCCATGCTTTAGCAAAACAATGATATTAATAACATCTCACTTGTGCTGCTGCTGCATTTGTTTTTAATTTGGGATTGGGCAGTCACCAGCTTATGCTGCTGTCAACATTCCGTGTTCCCTGATGCTACCTCAGTGCATTCTGGTGCCAGTTCAGTATCTCAATGCCAAAAGCAAAGCATGAGGTTCACTGCCCATTATGTGCCTTTCTGCTTTGTGCCCTCTGGACTGGAAGGATTCCTACCAATAACCATACGCAGGCCGATAAATGAGAATAAGATTTAAAACAAACAAACAAAAACCAATAACAACAAAAAAAACAGCAACAAAGCAAAACAAACAAACAAACCAAAACACAAACTTATTTATCTCAGTGTAACAAGCATATATGGACTGCTTTGTAAATCTGGGCCAATTTAGGCATAGTCACCAGCACAAAAAATGCTGGAGGCTTCAAGAGAAGCTCCTGAAAGGATAGATATGCCTGCTTCAAAACAGGCCCAGAGAGGCCCAGCAAACAGCTTAGAAGCTCTGGCACTTGGCTGCTTCTGCTCCAAGCAGAACCAGACCTGGAACCATCACAGATGGCCCAGAGTGTGTTGAATTGGCAGCAAATGAGAGATGTGCCTACAGCCTCCATCTCTGCACGTATGCTGTGCTATTCCAGCACAGTACATAAAGGACATCCATCTCTTAACAAAAGGAGAAGGGGAGGGGGGTGGGGGTGGTGTCAGGAAACACATACTACATAAAAAACAGCTACAAGTGCTCATACAGCACAGGCTGGAACTAAGCCTTTTTTGAGCTACCCAAATAGAACAATGATGTTTCCCTTTCCATTATCTTCTTCCTCAGTAGCTGAGGCAGGTAATTATTAATGCTAGCCTTAAGAGTAAGCTTAAAGTCCCTTAAGTCTTATTTCCCAGCCCTTACCTTGCTCTGACACACTGACTTGGCACCTGCCTGTACCATGGAAGCCCCTGCGAACTACAGGACCTCATGGGTGCCAAAACTCACACTGTGTCAATACCATTCCTGATGAGAACCCTTGAAGAAGATGGGCAAGGAAACCCCAGAAGCCTCATTAATTGATTTTCCATATAAACAAGTAAGTTATTTAATAAGCAACTCAGTGTTTTTACTTGCATGAACCTAATGGCTAAAGGCTCAAAAGGAAGCACACCAAAGATCTGGTTAACTCTTAAATCTATATATGCTGCAAACTAACATATGCAAGTCAGGAATAACTACAGCAAATAAAAATATTTCCTGTATTTATGTGAAACAATAACAAATGGAACTATCTGTCATAACAAAACTAGATGTTTCAGAATAAACAAAGCCAACTGCTTATATTTTAGAGTTATTGGGAGAGGCATTTCAATAAAAGACACACTGCTTTTATATACACTACATTTTTACATGTGCAGAAATTTACAAATTAAGTGAAATGTAGTCTACCAGAAAGCAGCTAAGTGCCTGCCTGAGCCAAGGGTCTCTAACACCCAAGAGATTTCTGAAGTGCAGAGGTATTCAGATTTTACTCTCAGGCAAACCTCAAGCACTGGGGAGCCTTTACCAATGCACTAGCTTAATGTATTCACTGCAAATACAGTAACACCAACCCATCCCCCTCCCCCCCACACACATATCCCTCCTTTCAGTCTTTTTCATCCCAATTATTTTCTCAATATCCACAATTCTAATTTGCTATGTTCTCAGAATCCAAGCTTCTCTTGGATCAACTACCAACTCACAAGCTATTAAATCCATTACTCAGCACAGTGTTTCCTTCCTAAATGCTTCTCTTCTCCAGGTCTTTGGCTTGCTTTCAGTTGCCTACTTCAGTTTGCACTGCCACCTATTTCAGTTTGCAACAGCCCTTTCTATGCACCACCAAGTCCCTTCCTACAGCAACAGCTCCTGCACTTACCACTATAAGCATCCTCTTCTAGACCAGATTTACCATATTTATTTCACCAGCAATATTTTCTTGAAGTCCACATCATCCAACATTTTGTTTCTGCAAAGATCTCAGACTTTTGAATGAGCAACAGTTTTGCTCCTTAGTTGCAGCTTACGGTAGCCAATGTTATATGTAATTTTGGAAGCAAGTCTTGTAACTGTTACGAACAAGAAAGGAAACAAAACCATAGAGTACAAAAGCTCACAAACATATCTATTCATTTAATACATATGAAACTTTATGGAATAGCTACAACCTTCCCATATATGTTATAGTTTAAAGCTTGGTCTGTGCCCATACTGGGAACAGGTATGATGCAATAGGGTAGGCGCCACTGCGGACCTGAACTAACACCTTACACAGACACATCCCAGCCCTGCTCTCAAACACTGAAAAAATACTGCCTTTTTTACTTATATTAGAAAAAAACTGTAAAGGAACAAACAGAAATCAAATATGCAAGTATTAATGACTTACATAGGTAACACTTTGTTGAGATGCCATACTCCACCACCTCCCTGGTACCACTAAAATTCCAGAATTTGTTCCCACATCATCACAATTTGTAAGACTAACATATTTCAAAACTGCAAGAGACATGTGCAAAAATACAAAAAGTAAAATGCTTCTTCATTTCAATGTAAATATTTCTAGTAACTGCTTTCATTCTAAGTATCTTGAAATATTAACTTTTTTACAAAACTCATTAATTTTATGAATTATACATTAATGCAGTAACTTCCAAACAACTACTTCTGCTAATTTCTACTGTATTAGCAATTCTGCACTACTTGAATAAATTTTTTCATTGACTACAACAGCAACAGGCTAGGATTATAAATTTTTTAAGTAACGGGGTACTGGGTTTGAAGAATTAAAACTAAATGATGTACCTTGGGAATACTGATAAGACTTTGGCACTTCATAAAGATATTTTGTTTTCACAGCAGGCAGACAAAGGATGCTTTTCAATTTATTTGAGTCACTAAAATGTAGGGTCAAATAGAACTAAAACATGTCTGTTTTCAAAATTCAGTGCAAATTCTTGCAACTCCAAAGACAGAGCGGAACATGAAAACTCAAACTCCTTCTAGCTTGGCATGGATTAGTTTAGTCCTCAAACATAACTCAGTGTCTGTAAGATGACAACCTATTGTCAGTAGTTAAAAGCCATAAGCTAATAGATACAGAAGGTGTTAAAAAATAAATTGCATCTTAGCCCTAGAAGACTTCCCTCTGCTGTGAAAATCTGCCAGGACTGGCCTGGCAGCAGAGTACCAACTGTTCCCAGCACAAAACAGTCCCAGATCCCAACAACCCACATCAGAGGTGATCCTCAAGGGCACCTGGCTGAGAATTTCAGAAGACAGCTGCTTATTGCAAGACTTCTTAGAGGCTTGCTAGCCTGGAGCCATTTTCAAAAGAATAAATAAATTCACATAAGAACACTTACTTAAGGAGAATACGAATCTGTGGTACCTACAGAGGTTAACCAACCCCTGATCTCAACACTTTTCAAGGATGATACTCTTAAGCAATCATTCTTTAATTTGACACTTGTTACTAAATGCTGTAATTTACAGGTCTTTATATTCCTCACAAAAAAAAAAAAAAAAGTTACACAAACCCCAAACAGACCTTTTCCCTTTTTAGTCACTTAGTGAAAAAAATGGGGCAAATAAATATTTTCGACTTGAAAGCTTGTATTACAGAACCAGCACCAAAGCAAGAATGGTGATAAAACATCAACTATAGTATGTCAACAATAAAATCCAAATTCTGTTCTCCTTCAAAGTCCTGCAGTGCCTAATTGACTTGAACAGCAGATTAAGATCCATGAAGAGAAGTATTAAAAATAGGGGTTTAAATTACAGTTTAATTTATTAGAAATTCTGTTTTATTTAACAGTCTATAAACTGGCAAAAATTCTACAACTTTGGTTTTATTCAGTTTTTTAATTAGTTTTTAGAAAGATTACATTACATAGAAATTCTAATGAAATATTTCTTGGTTGATGTCCTCTTCTGTTACCTATCCCAGATTTTCTGGTCATTAGGTATTTCTCATGCATGTCGGGCCTTTCATTTTTACTGCTCAGAATAATCGAGAAGCCCGATGTTTTGTCATTTATTTTAAAATTAAGATGACCCTGAAAACTAGCTCAGTTAAGTCATTTTTGTATGGTAGTCCCTTATCATTAAAACAGCAACGTTTTCCCAATCTCCATAATTAACCTTTTTGTACAACCGAAAGCAATAGCCATCTATCCTTTGAAAGCCCTTCTGGGTCTGCTTAGCACATTCTCTAACAACTAAACAGAAATAAGTCAGCGAAGAAGGAAAAAAGGGAAAAAAAAAAAAAAAAAGCAGAACCACCCTGCCTAGAATAAAATTAGCTTTGTTACATTGTTCTGTATCAGTCATAAAAATATCACAAATCAGAATTAAAACCTCATTTAACTTTTTTTTTTTTTTGTCCACCTCCCCCCCAGTCATAAATGCCCTGCTTTATTTTTTATCCCTATACACCCATCAGATAGTGGTTGAATTTGTATATCAAATTGCTTTTAGCATAAGATTATTTCCTCTTATGTGATTGTTTGCTTCTACTCACTATTTAAAAATCAATTTTTATTGATCCAGACACTGGCTTGCACATTGTTTCCAACAAAAAAGAAAACTATGTCATGCAAATTCAAGACACTAAGAGGAGCAAGGTCCACAATGGTATCTGCCCTTCTTTTTCAGAGAAGACCCTTGTAGGTTTTCTGCTTCAGACAGGGAGAGAAGATGATAATAAACATAAAACTGGATACAGTATCAAAAGGAAAAATAACAGCAAGAGAACTTCGGCTTATGTTGACAGGCATTAAAGTAACAGTGCTGATTTAACCCCAAGAGCTCGCCTCTTGCGTATACAGGCAGTACAATAACGCTGGCCAAGTTTTATTTATCATTTTAGAGCTACTTGGCATTTGGGATTGCAGAGGCACTCATAAATGACAAAGCTGAGATCCACACCAGGCAGCCCATGCACACATCGATTAGCCATTCCAGTACCATCACATACACCATGGAAAGCCTCTCCTGTGAGGGACAGCAATATTACTAAAATTATCAGAATAATTTAAAGTTTTCCAACTGCACATAAAATACAGGAAATTATACTTATCTGTTACATTAGAAGATCGCTATTTTAAAGTTAGTATTTGAAGACCTACCCTGTTTTTGTTTGGCTGAAATCCTCTATTTTGTAGATACAGAGAAAAGGAACACAAGCTATACAAATTTGCTACAGTAGCAGAGATCCAACTCAAGTTTGCAGGAGTTAAAGGAATCAAGATCTTGGCAGATGGGGTTTTGTTTGTTTGTAGTTTGCTGTTTTCATTTTTTCTGGCAGCTATCTGAAGCAGTTGAAGAGTTTTGAATGACGGCATAAATCTCAGTAGAGATACAGGGAGCAAAAGCAGGTGAAGTGAACAAAGCTGAAATTTAATCACATTTCTATTATAATCAAATATGTATTCACAGTTGTGTACAACATATTATAAAAACACACAATGAGCTAAACTGCGATTTCAGCACTGTAAATAGCAAAGAAAATGCATTGATCTCAGGAGAGTACTTCTGGCTTCTCACTGGTGTAACCAAGAAGAATTTTGAACAACATATGCTAATTATATACAATATAATCTGGCAATCTGTACAGCCAGCGCTGAAACTCAACTTTGATCACCCTGCCAGAAGGTTCATTGTTCTGAAACTCTGCTGCAGAAAGAAATATAACCTTGGTTTTGACAGGCAGCAAGTCAAACTTTGAGTCAGATTAAAATACAAGACATCAACACACATGTAGCAAAATATCTACATACTAGTTTGCCTTCCCAACTCAGTTTGTGGATATGATTTTGTAAAATAATGACTCACCACAACAACAAAAATACCCTGCAAATATATCTTTCCATTCTTAATTTTACCTAAATTGTCATTTGATTAGCAGAAGCATATAATTAAAAACAAAGCCCAGGTAATTAAATTAGGAACTGATTTATTTATAGAGTTGTATTCCTTATGGTCAAGAAGTGAGCAACAAAACTCAGCCTACATTTAGAGAGAATGACCGTAAGAAAACATGCCTATTAAAAAAACCTGGAGAAACCGCAGGCTTGTGAAGGCAGGCAAAACAGGCAGCATCCTTTTTTTTTTTCTTTTCTTTTTTTTAAATCTTTTTCTACATAAGCTGTAGGATTTATCTTAACTATAATACACATGTAGTCACAGTTTATCAATTGCTTTAACAGACAGAAATAGCCCCTAAAGATTAATGCTGTACCCACTGTCTTTATCTCCTTGGCCCCAAACTGGCTTTTATCAGGCTTAGTAAAATTGAGTACCCTGTCTTATTTTCATCTACCCTAACTGGACTCACTGTAGTTTCACTGACACATGAAGTACTTTAAAACCTAATTACACTAGCAAGGAGCAGAGACGCCTTTCCCTCATCGCAGAGGCTGCTCTTCAAGCTCATGGAAACCCTCACGGGCACATGCCTGCAGCTTGGCAAAGTGCCCAGCGAACAACATGGAAAACTGTCCCACTGCTTTCCGAGTGCACTGGACTGCATTCTTCCAGTTTAATTGACATATGAATATTGACCACAATTTTCATGTTCCTGGATGCTATCCAAGAACAGCGCGGAAAACTGCCTTGCAAACATTTTGATGTAACACTTGTAGACAACTTTGATGAGCATGAGTATTTCCCCTACAGGCAGGTATGCAACAAGTACCTACCCAGTATGCATTTTAACATCTACCCAATGAACTCTTCTTTCAAATCATCTGGCTTGAACCTGAGGTTACAAGCAAACCATAGTACATATGATCATTTGTTGCTCCTGACACCATCCCTTTTTTCCTCACTTGAAAAACTGGTCATCTTAACACCAAAGAAAATTTGTATTAACATAAATCTATTCCAGTTAAGCACTGGCTTGGAAAACGAATTATTAAATCTTGACAAAAAGAATATTTATGAGATAAAGAAGAGCCTTTTGACATAGAGAAATCAATATTTTTTTTTCCCTCAGAATTCTCGGACTCATCAAAAAGATAGTATTTATATAGAGAAAAGAACTCTAAAGGCAATGACAAGCATGGTAGTCAGCGCAATAAAATAAACAAGAGAAGAAATTTAATCTAATGAAAGATCCTAAAATATGTGACAAGGACATATTATTTTATATACTAGGGAAAAAGGAAAGAGTTCTCACAGCTCCAGAGGACATGCTGCCACCAGCATGTGGAGTTGCATCCATATCAACAATTTAAATATTATATTATGAAGGGGCACACAAAGCTTCTCTTTCAGGATTTATATTACCGTGTATTCACACTGAACACCAGCATAAATCCATGCTGTTAACATGTATACAAAACAACCTAACACCTGATCTCGTTACCAGCAAAACCTCCACTAAAACGCATTACCTTAAGTGCAGCCCACTGAGAGCTGGTCTTCCATCAAACATGGGAAAGTCAAGGTGCTGCTTCAGCACCCATCTACAACTCACACAACTTGTGATAGGTGTGGGTGAGAGAGCCAGCTGCCTTTAGAGATGATTCAAGGTTTCCTGGAGATGACTTACACACAAACTTGCACCCCAGGATTGGAGGACTTGTCCTTCCTTCAACTGGAACCTCGCAATTTCTTAAAACCCCAGCCACACTTACCCTTCTAAATTCTAGTTATCACAAGTTCTGAAACAGGAACAGTATTACTTTTTTCATACTCATTTTTAAAGGTTAATTGATGTTTGTATACTACCTTGTTACATGCTTTGATGGCTAAATTCCATTATTATTGATTTTCTAATACATGAGTGCACAAGACAGCATGATTGGCATTTTTTGCTTCAAACTGATGCACTACTGCAATGGTATTGATGGTCATGGTTGAGATGCTGTACAAGATCCTGTTGAGAACTGCACATATTACTTTCCTAAAGTAAAGCTGACCCTACCCAGCACTACTGATCTTTCATTAAATTCACTTGTTAAAAATCAGAGGTAAAAAAACAACTGGTTTCCTCACTTCTAATTCATGTTGCTCTTATTTTCTTCTGCTTATTATATGGCTTAATGATTTTAAAAGGTACAAGTACTCATATGGCCATTTTTCAAACTCACTGATATGAAGATAGGATGAGAAAGCTGGGGCTGCTCAGCCTGGAGAAGAGAAGGCTCTGAGGAGAACTCATAGCAACCTTCCAGTACCTGAAGGGGGCCTATAGGGATGCCAGGGAAGGACTCTTCATTAGGGACTGTAGCGAGAGGACAAGGAGTAACAGGTTTAAACTTAAACAGGGAAAGTTTAGATTGGATATGAGGAAGAAATTCATTCCTGCAAGGGCGGTGAAGCACGGAAATGGGCTCCTCAGGGGAAGTTGTGAATGCTCCATCCCTGGCAGCGTTCAAGACCAGGTTGGACAGAGCCTTGGGTGATATGGTTTAGTGGGAGGTGTCCCTGCCCATGGCAGGGGGGGTGGATCTAGATGATGTTAAGAACCTTTCCAGCCCTAACTATTCTATGATTCTATGATCTATATATTCAGGTGGATTTACATATAACTTTTCTCTGGGAGCTTCAGGCTTCTGAAAAATGCAGACCACCCCCCAGGCAGGAAAGGGCAGGAGAGCAGCCCACTGCAAGCACTCACCTACCAAGAAAGGAAACATCCATGTTAGGAAATTATAAGATGAATCTAAGATCAGACAGCCTGTGACATTTGTAGTGACTGAACTTCGAAGGGAAGAATAATTTCTCCTGTTTTCACATACCAGAGTTTAAATGTTCAATTGCTCTACTTATGACACTGTGATTTTATTCCTAGGTTTACCATCTACTGTACTTCTAATCTGAGATAAATGAGGACAGAACCCTGTTTCTAGCATAAAGGGACATAATCAAGCCTCCCTTAGTGGGATATTAAAATTAGTTACAAAACATAATTGTTGAAGAAAAACACCTGGAGATGTTCCAGTGAAAGGCATTAAATACCAGAAAGCATTATTATTTTTACAGCATTTGAGTGCATTCATGTGCCATTGCCTTTCCTTTTAGAAAAGAAAGGATCAGAGGAGCTCAGCTGACCTAAGTGTTATAGATTTCCCTCTTGTGCTCTGTGGTTCTGTTCAGGTCCATTATGCAATTTAAATGGTAGTTCTTATTGTTCAAAAGAAACTATACTTCTGAGATGCTTCTGATAGAAGATTATTTTCATTTCATTTTGTGGTAGTTTGAATTCTGGTCAATCTTTTGTGTCTTCTCTGTTAAGTGCCAGCTGCTTTGTACGTCAGCTGGTAGCGAATTTTACATTCCAGTGTTATGGGAAGGGACTGTAGGAAAAGATCATCTTCCTTTTGTACTGCAAAAGGAACAGTATTTCATTTGAGACAAAAGGAGCACATGTTAAAGTCAAGTATCAGTGGATACTGTAGCATAACATCCACTTTTTTTAGACATGTACAAGCCAAACCTCAGGGAACATGCAGTACTACTTGGCATAACAGGGCAGTAAATAAGTTGGCACTGGCTTATGCTAAGCCAACTTAATGCCATGCTATTAATATAAAAAAATACTGTGACTGCATTCATCAAGAGATTGAGAAAAGTAACAAAAGGAGGGTCTAAAAGCCATTCTTAAAAAAAAAAAAGAAAAAAAAAAGAAAAAGAAAAGAAAAAGAAAAAAAAAGAAATACAAAAGAAAATGTTAACATAAGATTCCTTTTAACTGGGTGTGGAGTTGGAGAACGAACAGCACCATGACAATGCACATGTATGTGATGTTAAAGAAAAGAAGGGGTTTGTTTTATTTATTTTTTTTTAATCTGTGCCTGCTCACTCTTCGAAGAAGGCAGATTTATGCATCTATGACACAAATGAAGGTTTACAATTATAATATGTTTGTAATTCAAATATGCTCACCAACTTCAAAAGTATTATTCTGGCCATGACATTAAACTGCACACTAGCTGACAAGCCAGACTACTACCCAGGGTAGCAGGCTACCTGAGCAGAGTTTTCTCCATTCCCGTCATAAACTTTCCTAAAGTTGATAAAAGGTACACCTGTCCCATGGCTGTTCGGGTCTTTAAAAATCTTCTCCTTGAGACTATTCACAGTTGCTACACACTGAACAGTTTTCAAAATCCAGCCATCTATCAACGACGAAAAAAACCCTTGTAATGCACAAGGGAGGCCTATGGAGAGAAATGTTTTTGAAATCTTAATCTTCTGATTACATCTTCGAACCTAGATTTGGATGATAGCAAGAACTCCAAAATAAGAACTTCACTGACAATATCCTAAAAGCCATATTTATACTCTTTAAACTGCTTGATGGAGACAAAACGAGTTCCTTTGCTTCCTCTTCCAGGAATTCCTACAATACCTTGTGAAAAAATTCTGGGTTTATCATAATTTTATGTAAAGAGTTAAAAAAACAAACAAAAAAAAACCATAAGCACTTTTGTTCCTGTGATTTTGAAGCTATGACTAAATAGTAAGATGTATCTTCTGGACGCTGTAAAATGCTGCTTTTCATATAACACAGTCCTTATTGTTTAGATGTCAATACTTTCAAACATTATTCACACAAAGCTTGACATTAAAGCACAGCTCTCAGGAAGAAGTAAGAGGACCTCTGTGGCCCTAGCAAATTCAAAGATGCTTCATGTCATATAAACCAACCACGACCCCCTTCTCTGCCTACTATCCCATGGGTGAGAAGAGGTTCACTTTACTTGGAAAGACCATTTTAATCAGTATAGTAAACTCTAAATGTGTAAGGGTGTGAAAAACGTGTTTAGAAATTGCCTTTTCCCATCTAATTTGCTTTGCCTTAAGGCACGGTTGTTTTGGTAATGGAGTTTTAACCACACTGGCCTCTAAACTCAATACACCGGGGGCAGCATTAGTATGTTCAAATGTTTTTATTGTCCATCATTTTTTGCTTGGGCCATAGACGCTGTAGATGGAACCAATACCCAAACAATAAAATCCCACCATTCATCTACATACACTTGACCACAGCTATCTTATTTAGGCAAAAAACATGAAGCAAGTACAAAAGTAGAAAGCTGTGTACTGAGCTTACTTTGCATTAGAAACCATGCTTCTGCAGCAAAGATTCTCACTGGCAGGGTGGGGGTCTGTACATTTCAGACACAGAAGCTTCACAGATGTTCAGAGTATGCAGCTACTCTTGGTACCACCCAGCACCCCTTCTTGGATCCACCTGATACTGAACAATAACCAAGATTACACAGCATAGGCACTTGAAAGGAAGAAGCCTTTTTCTTGAGAGGCTTTCTGAAAATGGTAAGAAAAAATGTTTTCTGTTCTCTCATGAAGTGCACCCTTTCCATGGTGATTAACATAACTACTCCAAGCATGGTCAGCAGAGCTGGTCTAAGGGCACCAGACTGTGATCACTTCTATTTCAGGAATCTGAAGGAGTGAATATTGCTACATGAAAAATTTTACTAAAACTGTGAACTTTGAAGATTTCAGGAAAAGAAGCACTGGCTTTGCATCAGTGAAACCCTGCAGCTTCCTTTCTAATTTGCACAGAGGGAATCGAAGGAAGAAGCAGGATTCACTCCACAGAAACTGTCTTGGCTCTCAGATCTGATGCAGAAGAATGTACAAAATTCATGCTACCCCCAGCCCTAACATCCCCAGCCCCACAGGTAAAACCTTGAGCCCTCAAGCTACGTGCTTCTGTTTTCCAGACTGAAAGTCTGAATTTTATTCAATGCCTGGAAATTAGAGTTAAATGAGAGCTTCCATTTACATCGGGCCCACACAATGCAACTGCCCAAAAGCAAAAACATTTCAATGCTAGTCACAAAGTACTGACAGATTTTTGTCACATAATAGTCATCACATTTCTATATGCCATTCTGGAAGTCATATGTTAATAGGCAGATGCATATATCATGTGTCTGATTTGAAGGTAAAAACAACAAACATTTCAGTAACATGTAATAAACATTCTACGCTCACACTAAACTGACCACAGGAAAGTTGTAAGACTTCCTAACACTGAGCCACTCTTCCTCACCAATGCTTTTAAAGGACTGGTAAAATGATAATAAAGTAAGATGAAAAAGTACTCCTCATTCATTCCACAACAAGCCTGCAGGCATGGCAGCTTCTGATTATTCTAGTTACAACACATCACACAAATCCTCATCTGTTAGTTGTTTTATTACAGTACTGAGTATTGCTGCAATGACACAGCATCCCATTTTCTCCCAGCCCCTCCTGAACACTGATGGCAAGGCTGTATTTTATAAACACTTTCCAATTATTTACCTGAGCCTGGATAACACACACACTGATGAGCACTTAAAAGTTCAGCATCTTCTCCAAGATCTGAAACAAGTGCCTAGTTGAAAGATCTCTCTGCAGGGCACAGTGGATTTGAAACACAGATTCCTCAGCTCCCTGTAGGATCTCACACATATATCTCCCCGAGGAACTTGGCTCTCCACAAATAGACAAGGTTTAAGTTTGCCTACAAGGTCCTTCAAGTGCCCAAGCACTGGTGGTAGGTCACATAAAGAAGAAACCTTCAACTATCTAATTACTTACACTGAAGCATACATTTGCCTAAGAACTCTATGCAAATACTCTACTCTTCGTATTTTAGTAACAATCATCTGGTGCAATTAATAATAATATCATGTCAAGTGGACAATGACGTTTAAGAGGTAATAGTCCTTTGAATTTCCATTACACTCTTTATTCACTCCATCCATACTAAAGGAAATATAAGCACACCCCATGTAGGCATTTCAGCAATACCACTCCATCTAAGCCTGACATACCTAAAAGAAAATTTGGATCTGGGAAAACACTGCATACCACAGAGCAAAAATAAAATGCTGAGACAAGTCTCACTTGGCACCAATAATTTACATTCTGGTTCTCCACTGCAACGTGATTTGATGAGCCAAAATTAAGTACTTTAGTAAGACTTCTAATGGAAAGCCAGTGAAATCTATTTTTTTCTTTCACAACCCATGTACTCCAAGAGCAGCCACAGATCCATCTGAGAGTTAAGTGTCCTTGATGCTCCATTCAGACATCTCTGCTTAATTGAAAGAAGCGCTAAAAACAATACTGTCAAGACTTAATAAGAAAATGTCAGGGAACCAGGAAATCCTTACAAGCACCCAGACAGGTCACACTACTGTTTTGAGAGGTTATATACCTCTTGCTAAAAGAGGTGATTTGCAACAAAACAGATTATTTTTTTGGTTAAAAAACCAAAAAAGTGTCATATAAAAATTCTTGAAAAATACTTCCAAATTGTAATATGTAACCTTATCTCCAGAAGAATCATGTGCCAGATGAAAAGGAGATTCTAAACATGGACATCTCTGTTAGAGCAACCGAGTTTCCTATAGTAACGAGATCAGAGGTATTCATAAAATCAGACAATAGTTAGGGCTGGAAAGGACCTTAAGATCATCTAGTTCCAGCTCCCCTGCCATGGGAAGGGACACCTCCCACTAAACCATGCCACCCAAGGCTCTGTCCAACACAGCCTTGAACACCACCAGCAATGGAGCATTCACAACTTCCCTGGGCAGCCTACCCCAGTGCCTCACCACCCTTACAGTAAAGAATTTCTTCCTCATATCCAATCTAAACTTCCCCTGTTTAAGTTTGAAC
>JANRGW010001457.1:0-36809 GCA_024733675.1 Psilopsiagon aymara | reverse complement strand
GGGGGGAGTCTATGTGATATTTAAAAGCATAAGAAGAATGTTTATGTTGCAGTCAGTGGCATCTTTAATATCATAGTGCACATTGGTTCAGCAGATGTCATTTTTCTTCTCTCCAAAACAAAATAGTCTGATGTTACCAGAAATGGGAAACTTCCGTTTTACAACTCAAAATAATAAAAACATTTTTGCTTCAAGTTGGAAAGAAAGGACTAATAAATGGTATCTGAAACTGCATGTGAAAAGGTTAATTTTTTGTTGCTTTCTGTGACTGCAGTGAAGAAATTAGGATAGCTACGTTGAAGTTTGTTGTAGTTTCGTTTTATGGTTTGGTTTTTTTGTTTGCTTTTTCTTTTTTCAATACTTTGTGTTTTATTTTACAGAAAATGGCTGTCTCTACATAGTGATGGATTACTGTGAAGGAGGGGACCTGTTTAAAAAAATAAATGCTCAGAAAGGAATCTTATTCTCTGAAGATCAGGTAACAGCGAACTGCTGCGTAGTGTTTTGGTGAATGATAATTTTTCATAAGTTTTCAATTGTTTTGATTCAGTTTGGTAGATATGGTTTGTTAATCTAAAAAGGAGGTTCTGAATTGTGATTGTTATTGCCTTCGGTCGCAGTAGTCTCTTGGAGGGTGGGGGGAATGTAGCTGAAAATTATTATTATGTCAATTGGGCTTTTGTTTGTGTAAGATGTGCCAAAAAAAGTTGGATCTCTTGCGAAGTAAACCAAGTCTGAGAAATGAAAAATACTGAAGGACACAATAATTCTTTTTAAATCTTTTACAGTTATTATATTTTTTAAGATATAATGGCATGAGGTTTTTGTTTTGTAGTATCAATTTTCATTTATTAGAAATATAATAATATGAACTATGGCAGTATAAAGTTGACGTGATTCAAAAGTTTATTTTTCCATTAGGAAATAAAAAGTTCATATTATATGTAGACCAGCAGGTTTTCCACAATTCAGGGTATAGAATCATTTGTACTGTGGAAGAATTTGGAATAAATGAAAAGATTTCATGTGCAGGTTTGTGTTTTGGTTAAGTGAAAATAGGTGTTGTAGGATTCCATTTTTTTTTTTTTTCTTCTAATTTGGACTCATTCTTACAAGAAAACCTTAAAGTGGAAAAGTGACAACTACATCTTGCATTTTACTGTAATTTTGACATTTGTGTACTTCTAAGCTGAGTATGTGAAACCAGTATTCACATGGAAAAGTTCTTGCCGTTAGTCACTTCTATTTTGTGATTTCTATAAATTTACAAAAAAGAAAAGGGAATTTTGGCTCTTTTATAGTATTCCAACTGCATGTTGTTGCTTTTTCTCATTGAAATCTGTTTTGTACCTTTTTTCTAATGGTGGAATACATGAAATTATTGTACGATAAAATAAGTGTTGCTGTAAACATCAGCATAGCTTTCTAGGACTGTTGAATTGGACAAGGACTTGCTGACTGCAAGAAGGCTTGTTGTAATGGTTGCAGCAAAAGTGCAATGTTTAAGATGCAACTTCCAAGTTTTAAACGTTTTAGTCAATTAAATTCATATTGCAAATTTTTTTTTGGCTTATAGTATGCAATGAAACTAGTAGCCTTAGACTGAATATCTAATTTGAATAATATGCACCTTTCATTAAGATGTTTGCATTGTAGTGACAATACTTTTACATTTTTAATTATTCTGTGGTATAAATAAAGACAGGTTTGTGGGAAGAGGGTAAAATCTTGACTTAAAATTAATTTTATAAAATCTTTAACTGGGGAAGTTTTAAAAAATTATGCTGATGTTGCATTTTCTTTTATGTGTAGATTCTAGACTGGTTTGTACAAATCTGTTTAGCACTAAAGCACATACATGACAGAAAAATCTTGCATCGGGACATAAAGTCACAGGTATGTGGGTAACTATTTTTGCAACTGAATTTACTTCAGAAGTCAATACATTCATATCTTGCTAGTATAAATTGGCAAATTATGAAAAATAGTCTTTTAACATAAACACTTCTAATATTGGAAACACTTTTTTTCTTCAGAATTATCTGGAGGAGGTTTATATGATATCAATACATGGTAAATATACAGTATAAAAAATGGATGTGGCTATTTGATGAAGCTACTTGAGTGTTACTCATATTTCTGTATGGGGGCAGGAGAGGTCATGTGTTAGAACAGAATTTAGTGTAATAGGGTTTTCTTTAATTTTGATCAAGTAGGACTAGACTAAGTCTGGTGTTTCACAGTAGGCACTAGCACTACTACCGCTAATGACTTCAGAGTGATTGAATGGTAGAAAACTATTCCTTCCAAAACATACTGAGAACAGAAAGCATGCAATTGTTTGAATGTTTTAATTCTTCTTAAAATTTCTATATCAAGAATATATTTTTAACCAAAGATGGAACAATACAACTGGGAGATTTTGGGATCGCCAGAGTTCTTAACAGGTAACTCATTTTCAATGCAGTTTTCTCTGACTTAATTTAAATTGCTTTGATCTGTGCACATCATGTGAGTTAACTAGTTAACATTAATTCTGACTTTTTTTAGTACTGCAGAGTTGGCTCGCACTTGCATAGGAACACCGTACTATTTGTCGCCTGAAATATGTCAGAACAAACCTTACAACAACAAAAGGTACTAATAAGCGTTTAATGAAACATTTTTGGTCAGGAGAAGAAAGTGAGTTCTAGAAATGTGGAGCTGGTTTACAATGGTCAACAGTTGTTAGTTCATCTCTCTGCCAAGAGGGTGACAAGACTCACTGCACAAGTGGGACCTTAGTAGGTCTGTGTAGTACAAAGCAATGTGATGCAGAGATGACTTAGCTTAATGCTCCGAGTTCTAGATCTAGCCATGTTTTTAATTATGGCTCTGATTTTGCCTAGCTGCATGCTATTTGTACTGCCTTAATTTATGCAGTGCAAATGTGATACTGTTATGGATGAAATCACAAACACAGGAATTGGATTCTCTAAGCATATGCATAGATAGGTGGCTCAGCTTGCTTCAGGTAAAGTCATACAGATACCTTGCTTATGTTTGCTGTCCTGGCAGTAGGCTATATCTGGTATCAGTATCCCCTACATTTTAATGTAATTAAAATGGTCATTATCAAGTTAGCCTTACACTACTAAGTTACTGCATCTATTACTGTGGGTGACGTACTAATTTTAGTTGTTTTCTTAAAAGGTTCTTTGCCCTTTAATGTCTTCATGGGATTTATTGTCCAATTGCATTCTAAACAAATTCTGTAATCCTGTTATGAGTGAAGATAAAGTAAGTCAGTGTTAAACAGAGTAAATTGACTTTGAGAGTTGCATTTGCTGAATTAGGTAGTGAGTTTTGTTTGGGTTTTTTGTTTAATTCAGAGACCTCAGACAAGTGTATATATTTAAAGAAAAAAGCCTTTGGTCTGTATTTTGTCTGAGTTCTGTGATTGTTGTGGTTCAGATGTGAAAGGCCTGAATAAAATCTGAAGCCAGAATATCCTCACCTGATTTTCAGTTGGCCTTATATTTGGCGGTTGAGTTCTTTTTTTTTTTTTTTTGTTTGGGGGTGGAAGATGTATGTACAGAGGAGCTTTTGCATACTCAAAATGCAAGCTTTTCCTTTTCAAAGGTAGACTTCACAGGTGTAAGTTGCTTGGCAATATTATACCCAAAACTAATTCCTATGATACATTCTCTTGATTTAGTGATATCTGGGCCCTTGGCTGTGTTCTCTATGAAATGTGCACACTTAAACATGCGGTGAGTAGAAACTTCTTGTTTTCAAACAGGGTACTTTTTCCTGATATTATGCAAATATATGTCAGTTAATGAAAGGCTTTCATGGTGGCTGTTTAAAATAACCTTCAACATTTTGATCTCCTCTTCCTATACTGACCAACATTTTCCATCTGTGTTTTGGTTTACACTAATCTCTTCAGAAATCTTAGCATTGTATACTTTGTTTGCAATTGTAGGTTTTTAATGAACTGTGTTAGCTGAGTGAGTTATTTGCTGCTGTAATAAATGATACTGTGGACAATGTTCCTTTCTTTCATGGAAGTTGACATTTTCATTGAAAATCTGAATTTGGACTGTCAGCTTTTGTGCAGGTGGATTAATGCATCTCTTTTAAGAGCAGTAATAGTTCTTAGACAATATCCCAAGCTCAGAGGGTTGGCTTTTGTTTGGTTTTCATTTTGTTTTCCTCTGTGTGTGTGTTGTTTTGAAGACTGTTATCTTTATCATACATTTTCCAGTTAAGAAGGGAAGAAAAAAAATTTTCTTTTTTTTTTTTTTTTAAATGTTTTGTTTCAGGGTTATAATGACATGAAAATCAGGAAGGATTTAATGTTTAACTTCAGTAATTTCTTACTGCTTGCTCTTTTCTGTGGCAGCAATGCTAACAATGTTTCCTGTGAGTTGATGGCCGTAGGTTGTTTTCTGTGAGCTGGGTGATATGTGCTGTGTTCTTTTTATTGTAAATAAGAATTGAAATGGTGTGCTCTGTGTGGATTCCTTTGGGGTTTACACTGAATGAATGCTAATGCTCTACATGCTTTTGTTTGAAATGTGTCTTCTAAAAACGTCAGAAGGCATGTGATGGTTTTAAGTGTTTTTGGGAGAGGAGATCAAGCAGAGAATGATATAATTATTTTGTTCTTAATTACATATCATTGTCAATCTAGATCTGAAGGGAAAAATTTATTTGTTAGCAAAATGTGTATCTCAGTGACATATCTATTATGATATGTTTTTAATCAGAATACTTGGCAGCAAGTTATTTTAAACTGCTGATTTAAACTATTCATGGCCTTGAAAATTTGTTTTGGCATGTTGAGATAAACATACCTTTTTGGTTTTGTTTTCCTCGTCATCTTTATATACAGGCTTGCATTTGGATAGGGAGTAAGTAAAATGCAGTCACTGTTTTCTTTCTTGCATGATACAGTTTGAAGCTGGTAACATGAAGAACTTGGTACTGAAGATAATATCTGGACCTTTTCCTCCTGTTTCTACACATTATTCCTATGACCTACGTAATTTGCTCTCACAGTTATTTAAAAGGAATCCTAGGAACAGACCATCAGTAAACTCCATATTGGAGAAAAATTTTATAGCCAAACGGGTTGAAAAATTTCTCACACCGCAGGTATGAAGTTAGTTTTAATTCTAATTTTGCTAAAGGCATCATAGGACTTCTCTTTATTCTAATGTTAATATACAACATGTGAAATTGGAGTAATGGTATTCCCAAGAGCTTTTATAGGGATGCTTTTGGTTGAGGAAAAAAGAGTTTCGCTATAAACTGTAAAGAAAAATCTAAAATTATTTAAGTATGTAGACAGACAAAGAACAAGAAGGAAACGAATGCAAAAGCTGGCCTCAGATGGATTCTAACTCAAAACTAAAGTGATTTCACAAGAAGGCCATATATAATTAGATCAGTAAGAAATTTCACAGGTCTGCTACATGCACAGCACCAACTTTGTTTTATGCTAAACCTTACTCCTTACATTCAGTCATACCACACTTACAATGGTATTATCATTTACTGTCCTTGTGTGTTTCTCTGCAAAATCATATGTGGCATTCTAGACCTGTCACACCTCAGTCATCTTTTTATAGGTTGTGTTTGTTCTTTTACTGCAGGTTTTCAATACTTTTAATTATATTTGAGCCTTTTTCATTTCTACTACCTCATTTTTGAGATGTTGCATTCAGAACTGCCTACAGTATTTGAGATGATGACCTGTTAATGTTTGTTCTTTGTCTAGACTTCAAGTAAGGCTATTTTCCCCACTTTATTATGCTGTTTCGATATGCCTGATAGCATGCCGTATATGTTGTTCCTAGATATCTCTATAGTCATCTTCCCATCTTGAAAAGGGTAGAGAAACTTAAGTTTTTAAAGGACTATTTTTTGACACAAGCTAACTGAGAAATTGAAGAGAACTTTGGCAACTATACAGAAATCTAGAATGTACTATTCTGAAAACTGTGTTGCTACATTAACTTTCTTTTCAATTCTTAGCTAGCTCATAAATGAGGTAACACACTAGCTAGAAGTCAGACTAAATCACCTTTTTAATTGTTTGAATAAATATGCTAGAAATGTTTGAAAACACTGAATCCAGCTTCCTATACATGTTTGTGATAATAAATTGAATACATAAAGTTAAGTATTAATTTGAATTTAAGCTACAGTAAATGCTATTAGGCGCACATTTCTCTGAAAATGTGTTCTTCCTGTCTTCAGCCATAAGGACTGTTGGCTAACAACTTCAACTCTTTGTTTAGCTTATTGCAGAAGAATTCAATCACAAAATCTTCCAAAAGTTTGGTCAACATGCTGCACCAGGTAAGTGTGTAAAGTGCTTTTGCTTTCAGCTCTGGCAAGATAGTGTATGTGGTTTTGTTTTTCCTTTTGGTTTTGGTGTGTTCTTATACCTGATTCTAGAAGTTTCAGGAAGAAAATGAGAGAAGCAATTTCCCTGCCTCCCTTGGGGAGCTGGGTGTGTGTAGGGTACAAATGATGGAAATACAAACTATGTTCCTGTAATATTTCAGTTGAGCTTTTTCCTCTTGCAGTATGCTATGCTTCCAGAGTTTAAGGGGACAGTGAGACTACGAGTACATGAAATAATTTATATCTTGCTATGAGCATTTTTTTTTCCCCTTAGTAACAAGAAATGGGTGACGAGAAATACTATTTCCTCTAAAAAGGTGAGAGGTTTTGTTAGAGATTCCTGGATTAAGCCCTGGCTTCAGACTGAAGCAGTAGAATTTCTACTACCGGTAGGAAATTAGATAGTGGTTCATTTTTGTCAATATGGTCTCACCTTACTTCATTGTCATGCATTAGTTTACCCTTCTTTTCCTGGATTTTTTTCCCTTTTTTCACTTTATTTCCTCAGAATTACTTGAAGCTATGGAAAGTGCTTTGGTGTCTTTTAATAATATCTGTTTCACTGCTGTCATTCCATTCTGTAGCAAGAGAGCCCTGCTAACATCGAATCAAATCCACAATATTGGCATATTTTCACCAACTCTACAGGGAAAACTTCATCCTTGAAAGCCACTGAAGCTCTTCCAGAACTCATCTTCTGCTGACATTAGTGTTGCAGTCCAGTGTTGTTAGTGGTGGGAAGCCTGTCCCTCCATTCTATTAGTAAAACTTTTCCCTGTGTCCATGACAACTGGATGATAGAGCGTGGAAGCTGAAATAAACTTCATTTTTCCAGTTTCAAGCATTGTGAGTGAAAGGCTCAGGGACTGTGTTTTGCTGTTACCAAGCATGAAATTAAGACTAGCTGGTTTGGACAACTGGGTTTATTGCCCTTATTCATCAGCTCATGTGAATGAAATGTTAGCAGTTTGCACACTTCCTCCAGCTTTGCTATTCCACGACCTTGGGAAAGGGAAATATGGTACACTGGCTAGCCTGGTTTGCTGTAAAAGAGAGTTGGGGTTTTTTTGTTTGTTGTTTTATTTTAGTTTTCTTTTCATTTTAGCTAAAAGGCCAGCTCAAGAACAAATACTGGCTTCAGCTGCACCAGCTCAGAAAATTACGAAACCTGCTGCAAAATACGGAGTGCCTTTAGTGATGAGAAAGCCTTGTGATGTATCTAAAAAGCCTAACGATAAGAAGCCATTGGCTAAATCTAGACAGGTAAGAGGCTAAATTACTTAAACTGTTTTGTTCATACTTTATTTAACTGCTGTGAAAATATTACATATTCCTTTACACAGTGTCTTTTATGCAGGGACACGCATCTGCAGAAGAAGTAGTAGTAGTTCAAATGCTTGGTTTGCTTTATTACTGAGCTTTTTGTTTGTTGGTTTGGTTTTGTTTAGTTGGTTTTAATAGAATGATTTTCATATACCTTAGCTTTGGGTTTTAATTCCACTGCTGAATCAGATGTGCTTTGCATGTTTTCATTTCCTTTGTTGGTGTTGACCGCTCCAAGAAATGTGGAAAGTCTGTCAGGTATACCAAGGTCATTGACACTAGGTAAAAGAGTCTTTGCATTTTCAAAAACTAGAAAAGTTTTTTTAGTAATTTTCAGCCAGACAGGTTGTGTAATTGGAAGAGGAGTTTCCCAGATTTAATTTCATGAGCAATGAGAAATAGTCTTCCTTATACCTTCATATGGTATTTTCAATCTTTCTTCCAGTCATTTTCTCTGTAGTCCTTATTACATAGAACTTTTCTTCCCCCCTTCTCCCCATGTCACTTCGAGAAACATAATATGAAGATCTCTATGTGTCTGTCAAATTTGACAGATGGATAGAAAATTTGAGTTACAAATTTTCCTTGAGGTTCACAAATTATTGGAGGTTTAGGGAAAAGCTTATTGGTCTCAAAGCTTTATTGGCTTGTGATACACAATTTAAAAAACAATAAGGGAACAGAATTCTTATGTGTGTTTATGAGACTATGAGGATTTTATGTTTTAAGGCTTGGTTGTGCTTCATAATCAGTGTCACCACCCAACAGTGATCCAACTTGCATAGTGGCAGGGTAGAGACTGAGGAAATATCTTCTTGCTGCATCAAAGAAGACAGTAATGCTGCAATTTTAAGACATAGTCTGTGTGGATCGTACCTGGTAACAAGGGATAAGATGCAGGATAGAAGTAGTGGCTACAGTGTAATAAAAATTTTCTTCTCTTTGGTTTTGTTCCAGAGTAGTTTGAGCTTGCAGCTCTCATCTGGCTTGTCAGAAAAGCATGTAGCGATCATCTCCTGTATTTAGTGATAGTATATTAAATTGCTGTAGTTGAACTATGTTGACTTAAGTCTCTAACGGCTTCTGTCTTCTGAAATATTTAAAGTACTCTTTTGATATGATTTTAGGTTGCCAGGAGAAAATATTATGAAACTTCCTGTGTTTCTGTGTCAGGGGAAAAAAAAAAAAAAAGGAGGTTATATTAGTAACCATCACTGTTTTGAGAAGATTAGAGTGAGCAGCATGGTTTATTACGTATAGCTGCTTCTTTGTATCAGGTATTCAATAGTGGCTAAATTCTCCTTTTCCATTACTAGTGAGAACTTTGATGAGACTTACGCAAGTGGAAAAGCCTAATGATAACGTAATATATCTGTTCTTTAAGAGAATGTTAAAATCTAGGGACTTTCAAAGACTTATAATGGGAAAAGATTGTCATGCAAAATGGTATTGCTGGAGAAGAAAAGACAAAACAGAGTTAAAAATTACTGCCTTCAGCTTTTGAGGCATAACTTTTAGTAGAGGATGAGCAAGTACAGTAGTGTTTACCTCTATATCCTAACAGTCCTTTTCATTTAAAACCTGCTGAGTAATTATTTTAAACCCCATTTTTGACATACTAAGTTGTGGGTTTAAGATACAATTTCATTTTTTCTGATGACCATTTTTCTTGCGTTCTGGCATCATGCCATCTAATTTGAAGTTTCACCTTTTATTCAGGCCTTTCCAGTGAAGAAAATGAATCCAAGAGAAGAAAGGAGGAAAATGTTTGAGGTATCATGAAATTATCTGTTAATTTTCAAACTAAGCAAAAGCTAAGTCCAGAGCAAGAATGACAGAGTAAAACCTTCAAACCTTTCCTCCTTATCTATCTTTTCCAAACGTTACATAACAGTACTTCTCTTAATCTTCATGTACATATACCAGCAACTGGAGTGCTAACCTATCTTGATAGAGACTTGACAGATCATGGCTCAGTAATAAATACCAGATTATATGCTTATTTTTCAGGAACCTTCAAAAAAGAAAAGGTTAGAATTGCCTGAAAAAGAAAAACGCCAGAGAGATCAGGTAGACAAGATTCTTGAGACTTCCTTTTTTTACCCATAGTAATTTTAATGAAATACCTTGTGGTGTGGTGTGTTATCTGTCGTGTAAGAATATGGAGTAGTTCAATTTCCCAGTTACTAAAACTGTTTAATCCTTACACATTGCAGATCAGTTTACCGAAGTCAGATGAAATGAGAAGATCAGAAAAAGAAAGGGTAACAAATGTTTAAAATGTGTTAATAGTGAAGTTCAATTTTTACCTAGTGATTCCTTGAATTTTGTTTTCCTGTATTGTTTTCTTCTTCAGATGGAACGAATAAACAGAGCCAGGGAACAAGGATGGAGGAATGTGCTTGGTTCAGGTGGAAGTGGTGATGTTAAGGTTGGCAGCAGATGCAGAAATGTGGTGTAGTCTGATCCCCCACCTTTGACTATCTGGCATGGTCTTCTCTTTTCAGAAAGATCTGCTCTTGGAGGTCAACTCTTGGGGCTGCCCATTATTAAACTGGGGAGAATTTAAGAGAAACTGTATAACAAGATTCTCTTCCCTGGCTTTTTGGAGATAATGTGCAATTTTCATTTTTGTTACTTGCTAAATTTATGACTCTCTTATCTTTCTGTCAGTAATGATTTTCATTCACCACTTTCTTTTGTCCACTCCTGCTTTTGCTGCTTTTTCTGTGCTGAATCTCTGCATGAACAGCTTTTTTCATGTTCAAGTTTGTTCTTGAATTCTTTTGTTGAGATCTTTTTCCAGGTACTCATCTTATGTAATGTTCCTGTTCCCCAGTATTAAACACCTGATTCTAAGCATTCTTTGTTATTTAGCAACACAAGTTGTTGTGGGGGTGGGGTGTAAAAAAATCATAAGTAAATCTAATTGTTTTTTTCTGAAAGCAGTGACTCTTCAGCTGTTCACTTATTACATAATTCAGTCTGATTCCTATGACAGTTTCTTTTGTTGCCTGTTCGTGTATGTCATAGTTTCATAGGAGCATAACTGTTCTGAGAAATAGCCTCCCTAAGTTAGTTGAATATAAAGGTCTGAGTACTTTCATCAGACAGAGCCAGTGCAGGAACTGCAAGTATGGCTGTGTAAATCTGTCTGACAATAGAAAAAGGATTAAAACACAGCTTTTTGTTGTGGTGGTAGGGAATCTTAAAAAAATTGTTGGCCTTTGCAGGTTTAGTAGGGCTTTTGTAAAAAATCTCTGAGCCATAGAGTCAACATGAATAGATACTTGATTTTCTGTTCATTGTACAAGAATATGAAGATTACATTGATCAGGTTTCAGTAGTTGCTCATTAAATATATTATTTCAAGGTAGACATCATCTTTAGATGTGTGCCACACATCATGTAATAAAGCATAGTTAAAAGCAGACTTAAGCATACCAGACTTTAAAAATTACCAGGTATTGACTTAGTGGAAAAGTCAAAACCTGTCATTTGGTTCCTATGCCATCCTTCTGTTTCTCAGGATAAAACTGTCAGGCACCAATACATGCTTCCATACAGCATAGTAGATGAGCACTGTCACATTTGGATGAGAGCTATGTATGTTCCTGAAAGCAATCATGTTTCTATTGTATGTATTATAGGGAGCTATTGATGGGTGTTGAGCAACTGAAACTCAGAATGTGAGCTAAATTCCACTGTCAAATATAATCTGTTCAGGAGCTTCTAAGTAGGCAATCTTAAACCTGTCACATCTGCACTCACCTGTTTTAATTTATTTAAAATACATAAGAACACACTGGAAGGAACATTGACACTATTGTTCAAACAAATTCCATAGATTCACTACCATGGGCTATTTGACCACTTCCTTCAGGAGTAAAGGAAACATCTTTATGCATGTGCTGACAACCTTAACCTTATTTTGCCAGTTTCACATTTTCTGCATCCATCCTTGGCTACTACTCTACACAGCTGCTTGCAACATATTTTTTATTATTTTCATATGAAGATTCTGTAGGAATTCTAATTCTTTGAGCATGACAGATAATTTGCATGAAATATCTGAATTCTGGTGATAAAACCAAACTACAGGTTGGTAATGATGGTGAACCTCAGATAAATCTGCACTTAATGCCAGTCGCCAACCTCAACCAGAACTTGCCAAAAACACAAGCATGCTTAACTGTTTCCAACTTTATGGAAAAAATGGGGTTTTGTTGCAGAACATATGAATGTTTTTATTCTTCTGTTGAATTGAAAATTGGAAGGGCTTGTTAAAACCAGTATTTGAGATTTCCACCCTAACCTTTTTAATTTCCAGGCACCCTATTATGTCGGCGGAGGTGGTGTTGGTCCGTTTCCTGTGTCTTCCAGAGGACAGTATGAACACTATCATGCTATTTTTGACCAGCTGCAACAACAGCATGAAAACATTAGAGTAGCTGAAGAGAGGGAAGTCAAATTGAGGGCAAGACTACGAGGCCGGGAAGTTTTTGAAAGGTACGGCTGCATTCCATTGTAAGTTGCATGCGGTCTGCTTCAGATGAAAGTAATGAAAGTTGCTGTACATATTTATCTACAGAGGAATTCCACCTGGAATACGTCCAGGAGTTCCTAAGGGGCCTGCAGGTCATCACCATTTACCTGATGCTGGTGCAGTTAGGAAAAAAATGAAAAGATTGAAGGAGGTGTCTAAGCAAGCCAATGCAAACAGGTTGGACTGTGATAATCCATATGTCCCTATGTGTTAGATTCTTGTTCTATGTCTTGTTTCATTTAGTAGTTGGATGTGTTTCAAAATTACTTTTAGCCATTGGTACTGTGCTGTCTGTTTGTGTGTTAGTCCCCTGCAGACCGCAGTTCTTCTAGAACCAATGGAAACCTTGGCATCCTTATTAATGGAAAAAATGGATTTCTATAAACTATAACTAAACTAGATCTCAGCCAAAATTCTTGGCTTAATGCAGTTGCAGATAACGTCATAAGCCTCCTCCTTTGCTTTTTTCATAGTTCCACTTTTTGAGTTACCTGCCAAGATGCTTCCATCTCATGCTAACTGCCTTTTCTGCATCTAAGTGTTTGACTGTTTAGCATAGAAGACTGTCTAGAATGCTTGCAGAGTTGTTAGGTACTGCTTATTTATCAGTGGAAAACTCCTAGGAGTTTTCCTCATTGAGATGAGAACGTTAAGTGTTAGAATGGGTTGCAGATTCCAATTTGGTGATGCTTATTCTTTGCAGTTACTATAAACTGAGTATTTTATACATAAAAGGGTAGCAAACAAGCATTGGTCGGTTTTTTGGGGGGGGGTTAATTATTTCATTCTTTTAAGTAGCTTCTTCAAAATTTCTTTGGCCTTCTCTGGATCTGTTCATAATTGCCCAAAGAACTGTGTCCACACTTGTGATCAGTAAATGGGAAAATACATTTTTTCTACAAGTTTAATTCGTGAGTGCTACTAACTTTCCTAGAGGGACAAATTTCCTCATGCATCGTTTAAACGTCTGCAAATCCAATGATGTATGCTATGTAGGAAGAAATAGATGGAGATAAGAAAAGGAAGTGTCCAAAGAAAATGTTTGTTCTTCTAAACTGATTTTATTCAGTTTTATGTTTTAATATGATATATTTTACCTTTGAAGTTATTTTTCTATTTTAAAATTTATGGCAATAACACATTTAACACCAGTGCTACAGTTTTGAAAGCTACAAGGTATATTTTGGGGTTTTGTAGTCATTTGGGCTGTTATGACCTAATTAAAATTCCTCCTGGTAAAGCCCAGTACTGGAAGGTGTATTTTACCAGCTGATGTAGATGCCTATTTCTATCCTCCTCTATTTATTGTCAGTGCTTGGCAAAAAGTGCCACAATTTTATTTTTAATTTTTTCTTCTTCTGTTTATAAAATGGATTACCTTTAGCCTTAAATTGAGGTGCTGTTTCTTAGCATTTTAAAGGTGATAAGTATTTGTACTTGATCATTACGTAGAAGCCATTTCATTCTTATAGCTAGGTTAGCAGTACTTCTCTCCTGCATTTTATTCTTTCAGCTGGAGATGAAATGTGAAGATAAGCATTCAGGATGTTTAGCTCACAGAATTATAAATAACTGCAACTTTGTTAAGGAGAAGTAATTTAGAGTGTATGTTAAAGAAGTGGAGAAATCCTCAAGTTGCAATCTTTTCTGATCGCACTACCACAACTAATGTAGAGCTAAGTATATTCAACATCAGCAATCTTAAAAAAAATGTGCCTTGGACGTAAATACAGCCCAGAAGAAATCTACCCAAAATGTTTTAGCAGAATGAGTCACTCAGATTGAAAGTAAAGAAAAAGATTTTCATAAAATTTAGTTGAAATAAGTTTTTCCTGGGAGTTTGGTTTGAGAGAAATAGGTTTGGGTAGTTTTGCTTTGGAAGCACCTCTCTCCTGCCCCTGTAAGCTAAACTTCAGCTATTGTGATGTGGGTTCAGGCAGATTTCAGTATCCAACTGAAAGTTGAGTTCATATGCAGTTAGAGTAAAAATCTTGTGGTGAGTCAAATACGAAGATTATCAAGTGTTTGTTTCTTTACCAGTACCACCACAGGGATCATCTTGCATTTTTGGAGGAGCTACAGTGTTTGTTTTATTGCATCAAAGTAGTTTTATCTCAATCTACCTCTTAATGAATTGAAGCATATGAAGACATTTCATTTCCTTGTTGCTTGGGGAAGTGATGACGGGAAAGAAAAAACAAGATGCAAGGATATCTAATTAGTGTGCTAATTCATTAATGAATTACTAGCAGTAGCTCTTTTTTTTCCAAAACAATTATTTCTTTAACCATCTCAGCCTGATGGGTTACTGCTGTCAGCTTATTGCAATTTCTTCCTGGCAGTTGCTGGACTCCCTCAGTCAAACAAGGCCAGGGGAACTTTGGAAAGAGGATTGCCTCATCATTCCATCATGTGTTTTAATTTTTTACACAATTTCAGTGTTGTTTGTTTGGGGGGTTTTGTTGCTTTTTTTGTTTTGGTTTTGTTGGTTTGTTGGGGTTTTTTTTTAATTTATTTATCAGAAAGCTTTCTCAGAGTTCAGTTGTAACCAATTTGTCAGAAACTGCTTCATCTACAAAACAATCCTATGTATATACTAGGAGACTTGCCAGATGCTCAGTTACAGTAAATTGAACATAGCCTTTGTGTCTAGCCAAGCAGGTCCTTGACCTGGGGTGGAACACATATAAAAAAATATCTTGTTCTAGCTAATTCTGAGGTTGGAAAATTCCTTCACCATATCTTTAAAACCAAAAAAAATCTCTCCAAGATCCCCTCCCCAAAAGGAGTTGCTGGAACTCTCTGAGAATACTAGCACTGTACTAATTATTTAACTGGTCTAAGCCTTTATGCCAAATGTATGTCAGTCTTGAAAGGCTGCTGTAGTATTGACCTTACTGATTGGTTCATGTGATGAATTCTTGCTCATCAATGAAGGAAACCTAGAAGTAGTCTTTTTTTCACAAATGATGACAATAATGAAAAAAGCTGAGACATTTTCAGAAACAATCACACTGAGATTGTGGTTTGGCTTTTGTTTTTGGCTTGATGACCAGGGTCTAGAAAGACAACATGGTGTTTTGTTGGTTGGTTGTTAAAATTATTCTTTCAACATAGGTGAGCCTATTTTCATCTGTTTTGTGAAAGTCTGGCTTGTATTTTGGCTGATGAAAGGCATTTTTTGAAGATGCCTTACTTATTGAAAGTTACTCTTTTTCTGTTTGTGTCCTAGTTAGAATAAGTGTGGGTGGGGGTTGAGTGTCGTATTTCAGAGCCTTTCATCTTGCTATGTGTTGTAATTACTCAGGCATAAAGGATGGATAGCTGCAGACAGAGCAAAGCAAGTTGAAGAATTCTGGCAACGAAAGAGAGAAGCCATGGAAAACAAAGCTCGAGCTGAGGGACATATGGTATGGAATCTGGTGTTCCTATATGTATTACTGTTTCAGCATGCTTTATGAATCTTTGAAGTAGCATAATTACCATAAAATGCTGGCTAAATAGCTTCCTCAAGTATTAACAAAAAAAAAAGACTGGGAGGTAAGTTTTTTTGCAGTGTTACTGATTTTATTAAGTTGTTACTGTGCAGTACATTTCTCATTACTGTAAACTTACTAACAAATGAAATGACCTTGGTTTTGCATGTGTCTAACTTGATATTGCACATTTTAGAAAGTCATTGACATTTTTCGGTTCATAGCTTTAAAGTTTTGATTAAAACTAAACTTCATGTATTATACAGTAGCTTGGACCTAAAATAAAGTTGATTAATACATTAGTGTGTTCTACAAAAACACATTCTATTTATTAAGAAGGTATAAAGACACCCATCTTTATCAAGGTTGATGCTTCTAAAACCTCTACTCTTTAGAGATTAGGTAGTAGACAGTGTCAGAAAGTGTTCTTTCTTCTTATGCTTGCAATTCTAAATTCAGTATTCCTTTAGGAAGTTTGTTTTGCAGTAAAAAATATCTTGGAAATGACTCATTCGCACTAGGACTTTGTGTGGTTGAACTGGGTGTTTTCATAATGTGGAGAGTTCTGCTTTTTGAGTGCTTCTCCACACTGTTCTTATAGAACCCAGTCATGATACCACTGTTAGCTGCTGAAATTAAACTGACAATGCTGGCATTTCAGTGAGGTGAGACCAACCACAGATGCATCTTCTGAGTTATATCTGAGTATCAGATCATGATTTACAGCCGGGTCTTTGTTTCAGGGATTATTTCACTTACAGTGAGCAACTCTTAGATGCTTTGATTTACTGCTTTGATGGTGAAGCATTCTGAT
Source organism: Psilopsiagon aymara (assembly GCA_024733675.1). NCBI lineage: Eukaryota > Metazoa > Chordata > Aves > Psittaciformes > Psittacidae > Psilopsiagon > Psilopsiagon aymara. The sequence continues at coordinate 20,251 of JANRGW010001457.1, read as the reverse complement.
AATAGTATATGTGGTGCAAAGAATGAATCTTCCACTTCAAAACTGATTGTTTTTTTAGAAGCTTCCAAGACCAGTAAATTTGAAAAAATAAACAATTCTTTTAGAGACTGCCTCGTTAGGTGAGTCCTTAGTAGTACCTGCTTCCATTTTGTTCTTGACTTTGTTGGCATGAGTATAAATGTATGAGATCAATTAATGCAAGAAACTCAAGTATTCAGGTTACTGTTTCTTGGATTTCTCTAATATATCCAACTGAGCCCACATATTTAGTTTTGCCTGGCTGCTGTAATAAAACAGGGAGGTTTACTGACCAGTTGCAAAGTAAATTCCAGATGTTTGACATAGCTGGAAGCCTCGGTTTCAAATTCTTGTACTATCTTTTGCCATTGATAGCAGAAATTCTTAGCAGCTTCATTCTATTTGTGCAGGAAAATGATTTGACTAGGTGGCAGCAGTTCTCCTGTAGGGATGGGCCTATTGCCCAGACAGTGATGATCTGAGAGGAGAAATTAGTAGGAATCATCAATTAATATGCAGCTCTTTGTTGTAAAAAGACTTGAAAGTCAAATGACTTGCACTGAGTTACCCTGCTTCTGTTGAATATAGTTGCTATCAATTTTAATTTTCAAGCAGCAGTCTAAAGTTTAACTCAGTAGTTGAGTTAATGATACTTTGTCATCTATTCTTGAGACAGTTGGTGATTTAATTTGCTACTCACTGTAGCTGTGTGGCATTGCAAGATGTGGAGTCTTGGTATTTGAAAATTTTAATATAGGCAGGTGAGTAAAAGTTACAATCTACAGAAAGAAAATCAGTTCAAAAAAACCCCCAAAATCTTGCTTCCAGTTTCCTTCTTTTTAAGAGCAGTGATATGAATCTCCATCAGTTTGATGAAAATGCCTAAACCAACTTGAAAGCTAAAATGAAGAACAGTGAGTTGACCTCAGTAGTGCCACTTAGCTTTTGTAAAGCTCAGGAACATGCATTAGAAATAAAAGATAAACCCAAATACTTTGTAAAAATGTGAATATGGAAAATACTGCTTTCCATTTTGTATGATTTGATGGATTTGGTTTCTTCTAAGTGAACGGTTATTGGATAAAGCAGATAGTTTTACTGCTCCAGCCACCTTAAATTTGATACCATTAAATGGCAAACAGGGTACACTGCAAAACGTGGCAGATATCTATGGAGGCAGGCCCTTTTCTGCAAGAGGAAGGAAATCCAGAAACAAGGAGGAAGAGGTATGCTTGCCGCATGTTTGCCATTTTGCTCGTCACACAAATAGCACTATTTTGACCTTGACTGTGCCTAGTTTCCCTGCATGGTTCCATCTGTGTAACAAAAGGACTTCATAAATTCCTAGGAAATATTTTACCATATGAAGTTCTAGAGTTCAGGTGTGTTTGTGTTGGTATGTTTTGGGATTTTTCTGGTTTTTGATTCATCAAGTTGTCTACATCAGTCTGTCCCAGAAAGGTTCTTGAATGTGCATACATACAGATATGACTTGGTATATCTTAATCCTGTTGTGATAAATGTAATCATTCTTAGTGTTCAGTGATAGAAAATGAAATTATAGCTTTAAACTGGGAAACATACATTCCAGTTTTCTTTATTTTCATTAGATGAGAGTTTTTCCAGAGATTATTAAATGCTAATATGGTGAGGGTAATCGTGTGGGGTTTGGTTTTTTCCATCCATCTTATTTTTTTTTGTGGAATTTTATCCATTTGTAAGTTAACCATACTAGGGACGGTTTCAGTGTAACTGAAACTTAATTCCATTCTTTGCCTTAGGAGTATTTGGCAAGATTAAGACAGATTCGGCTACAAAACTTTAATGAACGTCAACAGATTAGAGCAAAACTTCGTGGAGAAAAGGTTGGTTTGAAAAACTATCTTAAATACTTACGGAAGGTGGTTGTGGAATGTATTCTTTTATTTCTGAAGGAAGACTTTTCTCACAGGCTGTTTTAGATATATAGACTTATATTTTTGACATTTGATTCTGTTCCACACGTCCATCTCTTCTTGCAGAATATGCAAAATCTGTTTGCTATTTCAGTGATGGGGGTGCAACTTCAGTGCTTGTAAATTAACAGTATTTTAAAACCAAGACAACAGAAGGCTACATCTGAATTTTACGCTTAAATTTCTCATCAAACCAGCACATTCATATTTATTTGCTTTTAGTTAAAGGAGCTTCTTTAGAATTTGCTTTTTAACAATGCTCGCACAGAACGCATATGAAACGATTCTTTTAATGTATTCTGTAGATGGTGTGTTGAAGATGGACACTGCTGGCATGGGCTCAGTTTAATTAATACACTTGTGTCAAACCTCACTCTTCTGAAATATGTTCATAATAAAACCACAATAATATTTTCACGAAGTACATTCAGAACAAGCACTACTTAAGCTGTCAAGTGGATAATCCAGGGCAAAGTTGGAAGCAATCCTTTTACTTTTTTAAAAAGATTTCATTTGAGAAGCAATCTGTGTAGTAAATACAGTCCAGAGTTTGTTTCCATCTATTGGTTAACTTACTGTATGGTCTTGTACCTAGTGAAATCATGACCTGTGTTTGTTAAAGTCAGTCTGAATGATCTAAGCAGATGCTTAATCACTCAGCTTATAAATACAGGAATCAGTGATAATTCTCTGAGGACTCTTACTTGTAGAGTGAAGCTGCCAGTTCTGACGGACAAGAATCAAGTGAGGAAGCAGAACTGAAACGCAAAAAGATAGAAGTACAGAAGGTATTTGTGGGGCGAGAGGAGATGGAACCTGCTGTTTTCAGATTTGTTTTGTGTCTCATGAAGTTTCTTACATTTTATTTTGCTATGAGTAATATTGTAGTTCATATATCTGCTACAAGAGGTTTTTATTTTAAATGTATTGAGGTAACATCTCTGATTTTATCTCAGTAATTTTAAAATATGTTGTGATATAGTATAGCAAGTTTACAGATTTTTTCCTTAAGCTTAAGGAATAAATCTCTGCCTTTGAGATTTATCTCTAGGTTAGCTTTAGTCCTAAAGGCAATTCTGTGTGGCTTTCATAGCATTTTGATACTGAAAGGCAAAGTAAAATGTACCTTAAATGACAACTGTATTTGATTTAAAAGAATAAAGGAAGGCAAAACTACTAACATGTGGTTTGGAACATGAGCTCTATACCCCTGTGGTGAAGTACATTTAAAGAAAGGTATTTCACAGAAATTCTATGTTTGATTGGAACTTCGTTCCCTGTGGTGTTCTTACATCAGGAACTATCTCTACCACACAGTCTATAGCAAATATTAATCTATAATGTGATTTTTTTTTCCACCCCATCATCTGTAAAGTGCAATGTAAAAACCAGCTAACCTTATGCCTAACCTTAAAACTAGAGGTGAAATGGCAACTGAAGCTTTTTGTGTTTGCATTGAGTAAGTTTGTGAAGTTTAAACTGAATATTTAATATTTTGTGATTAATGCATTTGGCTTCAAAACAAATTTTATTTAGAGGTTCTAATTTTACTTTTCTTAAGTATGTACACTGAAAGTATTACCATGCAAATCAGGAACTGTAAGTAGATTTTGATGAGCTGCCATTATCTTCAACATAGATCAGTTGTTACACTTGTGTGGTGAGTTCAATTGTCAGTGGAGTCTTCCCTTCACAATCTGTACAGTAATAAGTGAGAGAAAGGAAGATGAAGTAATCCAAGAATGTGTCTTTTTTTGGAACGTTCCATGGAATAGGGTACTAATGCTTTTTATGATTTCAAGTTCATCATTTTTGCTTATTTGTTTACTATAGGCCCAAGCAAAAACTCGAGCTGCAGTTCTGAAAGAACAGTTAGAGCGGAAGAGAAAGGAAGCATATGAAAGAGAGAGAAGAGCCTGGGAAGAGCATGTAAGAAAGTAGATCTGTTACACACAGTCTAAGTGTGTAGTGCCATATCTTTGTATAGCTAAAATCCTATCCTGTGTTTTTTTCAAGCTTACATAATTATGTTTTTCTTCTGAAACTGAGGAGAGCATTTGTCAGCCAGAATTCCCTCATTAGAAGCCTAATCTTAAGTATACTTGAATGAAGAATTTGGTTCAAGAATTCAAGAACATCAGACTTAGGAATCATTAGGATCACCTTAAGTATTTTATTAATGATCTGTAGCTTAGCAAAGTGTACTCCATCATACAATTATAGGATCAGTCAGGTTGGAAGAGACCTTTTCAGATCATCAAGTCCAACTGTTACCCCAGGACTGCCAAGTCCACCATTAAACCATATCATTAAGGGCCTCATTTACACATTTTTTGAACACTTCCAGGGATGATAATTCCACTGCTTCCCTGGGCAGCATGTTCCAATACCTCATCACCCTTGCAGGGAAGAAATTCTTCTTAACATCCAGTCTAAACCTACCCTGGTACAGCTTGAGGCTGTTACCTCTTGTCCTATCACTTTTACTTGGGAGGAAAAGATACCAGCCACCTCCTCACTCCGTTCTCCTTCTGGGTAGCTGTAGAGAGCAATAAGGTCCTCCCAATCTCTTTTTATGTCTGTGTGCTATGGAGTGACAAGTCCAAGTAGTTATATATCCCTACAAAAAGCAGGAGGTGAAGCTGATAAAACTGAAAGAGTTCACATGTGCAGTTAGCAGGTGTCTTTTATATGAAAATGTGGCATTATTGGCCTTTTCTAAAGTTTACATGAGTATATTTGATCATTCTGTTTTTAATATGCAAATTCTTGAAGTTAATTTGTTGATTTTAATTTTTTTTAATCTATACAGCTGATAGCAAAAGGGGTAAAGAATCCTAATGTGCCTTTTCATGTGGGATCCGGAGAACACAGTCCTGTGCATGGACTACAAGAGCCTGAACCAGCTGTTCCTAAACCACAGCTTCCAGCAAAGCCCAGTACACCAGTCATCTCCATGACTTCTGCTTTGAAGGAAGTTGGTGTGGTAGGTACTTTTGCTAAGAGGGTAAAATGAATACAAATAATTGATTTGGGAAAGAATAAAAAGGGGTTTTAGAGGTATTTTTTCATTATTTAAGTCTATTAATATTTTCAAGATTATTTTTTTATGACATACTTTTTATTTCATGCTTCTTGAATTTAAAGGATGAAAATGCAACTGCTATCCAGGAAGTTGAGGAGGAAACAAAAAAGGCAGGTTTTGCAATGCAGGTATGTTGAATTGTGTTCAGTTTAGTTTCTTTTGTCTTTAAGAAAGGTACTATTTTAAGTGATATATATTGGCCCTTATTTCAGAATAAACGAGAAATACTGAGAAGATTAAATCAAAATCTTAAAGCTCAAGAAGATGAGAAAAGTAAAAAGGAGTGTCAGAATATCTCTGAATCGGCTGGGTCTGAAGATGGAAAGGAGCAACAAGAAGGTGACCAGCCAATTCTAGGAGATCGCAAAAAATGGAAATCTGGAGCATCTGACTTGGTAGTTCCTCTAGCTCAGTTAACAATGGAAGATTCGCTCTCTGGAACAGACCGTAAGTACTTTTGTTTGCCACCATGATACTGGCAAATCAGTTTATCATGTGTAGTGTCTGTTTTTATAAATCAAGTACCCTTATCATCTTGTTAGCACTTGTGTGTCATCTGCCTCTGAGAAATGAGTGGTTATGTATTCCATTGGATAAGGGACAGGCTGAGTAATTAAATGGCTTGCAGGAGATTCAACAATAATTTCCTAATTTCAACAGTTATCTAATTAAATACGTGTTTACTTTCTTTGAGCTTTCTGTAAGTGTCATTTAAACGGGCACTAATTTAACAGAAGCACTTCAGATACATGTAAGTTTTTTACATTAAAAGCTGAGGGTTTCCTCACTTTAGATCTGTTACTTCTGGTGTGCCCTTAGCTTTTTTTCTTCTTTTAAATCAAGCCTGTCTTTTCCAATTTTCTGTGTTCTGTGGCCTTTTGGGAAGAAGACTTTTTTTCTTGGGTTTAGTGTGTCCTATTTTAAGGGTCTGATTCACGTTCTAGAAATAAAAATCATTAAGAATGTGACAGGCTTATTTCATAGCATAGTAGTTTTACACAGGATATTAAAAGATCAAGAAACCCCTTTTGCTCTGTTCTTTGTTGTTTTATATACCCTGTTTTCCTTGGAGGGAGAAGTAACAGAAACAAATGTCAAAAGAATAGCAGGATGAAAGACTCTAGTTTCTCATTTCAGGTGAAGTTACAACCATCACATGCCAGATTTAAACAGGTTGTTTTTTGGGTTTTTTTCATTTGGTTTTCTTTTGGAGCACTTGAATTGCTGAAAAGATCTTGTGCTGCTATTAAGTTGCAGATATTAATACTCATGTTATTAAATAGAATTGGCAGGAAAAAAATGTAGACTTACAAGCACAGTCCTTAGGCTGTCTGACATGGCCTGAGGTGACATGAGTTCTGACTTCATAGTTTTTAGTTTTGTGGAGGTTGGTTATTTATGATACAGAAAGTGAATAGAAGTTTCTCATTTCTAAATATTTCTGTATTTATGTTTGTGTCTCAACAGGTCAAACTCTGGGGGAAGTAATTAGGTTAGATATTGGTGAACCCCACAGAAAAGTGTGGGGCAAAAGCCCTACTGATTCAGTCCTGAAGATCCTAGGAGAAGCAGAGTCACAGCTGCAGACTGACTTACTTGAGGAGCTAGATGTAATAAGTGGTAAGCACAGCTGGCAATTATCTGTTCTGCAACTGTAGGGAGTGCCAGATTGCCACTTAGTCTACTAAGAACAATTTTGAAGTTATAAAAGCATATTCTATCCTCTCTCTAGCTTTCCACTTTTTGGTGTTGCCTCAGTTCTAACTGTCAGCACAAAGTGATGCTGGAAGACACCAAAATATTTCGAACTCAGTGAAGTGTTAAGAAACTAAGAAGGATGTGCTTAAAGGAAAGGACTTTTGTTTTGCTGGAAAGTCCTGAAATTTGCTTATTGATAGAAACAACTCTGCTTTTTAAAAGGATGTCATCAACTGAATATTGGATTAGATAGGTCCTATAACCTTCTTGTTAGCATGTGACTTACCATATAAGTGGATTTTATTTTAATTTTTTTGTCAATTCTTGCCTTTTTTTTTTTCCTTTCCAAGGGCAAAAGGACTTAAGCTTATTCCAAGTATAAACTTGTACTAATGATCACGCAGCAAGTAAAATTCAAATTTTAATATTTCTAGTTTTTCAATAGTTACAATAAAAGCATGCGGACTTATCTATTCTGTTTTCCTTTAAAGCAACCAAAATTCTCACTTTTCTTGTAGCCACATTATAGTTTATTATCAAACTGTGTCAAAGCACTGTTTAAATAATAGAATAATTTTGTGTTAGGTACTGCAGAACTTGTTGAAGGAGGTCATCAGTCCTCATCGGAGGAGAAGGAAGAGAAAGCTTTTCCTATTGTTGGAGCTCAGTCGTCAGTACCAGTTGGTGTCACAGAGTCTGACATGACTATACCGGACGAATCTCAAAATGCTGGAGCTACTCAGGTGCAGAGCAAACCTATTGTGCTGGATGGTAAGTAATTTCATTAGTAATTCTAATTACAGACTGTTTTCTCGTTCAGTGGAGGAAGTAATGATCCTGTATACTTTTATATCTTCCCGTAAGTAATGTGCAGGTCTTCATTAACGCCTTCTAGGTAGGACCAAGTGCTTTCTGTGCCTGTGTTGAATTTGATTCACTAACCTATTTTGTAAATTTCCGGAAACCATTTTTGTGTGCGTATAGAAAACTCTAGAACACAAGTGGAGTTCTAAAGTGGTTCACATTTTTTGTTGGTAGGGAGGGGAGTATTTGTTTGTTTCTCTCCATCAGCTGTGCTGGAATCTTTTCCCCTGAATGATATCAGATGCTGACATCTGCAGAAATGTTTCTGAAGTTTTTAGAAGACATGGTTTGTTGGAGCTTTAAGACATTCTTCTTGTATACGGAACAAGCTTTTATCTCTGGGGTTACAAAACTTCAGTTTTCTGCAAAATGCAGAAAACTATTAAAGCTGAAGGTTTTAAGTGTAATCTTAAGATGTATATTCTCTCCTGTCCTTCTGTTTGGTTGTGATTCATTTTTAATGAGGTGTGTGACTTAATTTTAGAACCTGATGATTTGGAAGCAGAGATGTTGGAAGAAACAGAAGATAAAAATCACCAGAGTAAGGAGAGCAAGAAATTTCCCATCACTGTTAATGAAGTGTGGGTAAAAGAGAAAGAGGATAAGTAAGTACTCTCTCCTTCTTATCCCCCTCTCTCCAGTTCAAACAACTAGCTTTAACTGAGTAGGATTTCCATACATCAGTTAAAATGTTTAGTAAAGTTTCACGCTTGCCTGCCATGTTAGTTTTACTGCACTTGGTGACTTTTTCAGTGAACTAACGACTATTTTTACATGGTGTTTCCCCTGGGTGTTGTATCTTATAACAGGGCACCACATGACGGAAGTAATGAGGCAGTTTCTGAGAAACTAGCGCTTGACAAGGTGCAACCACCAAAGGAAGCTCCAAAAGGTTAGTTGAAGTCTCTTCTTTATTATAGCTGGCAGTGTGGAGTACTTGAGCCATCCCTTCTCACTGCCTCACTTATCCCAAAAGAGCAGGTTTTTTGTTTTCATTTTTCTTTTTTCAGTTCATACTCCTAAAAAGCAAATTTCCGATAGATTAGGAAGACAAATGGTGGGTGTTATTTTTGCTACTTTAGAAGGAAACATGTAGTAACAAAGCTACACTGTGCATGGATGAAAACGACAGTGGCCCACATTGAGACTTAAAAGTGAATATCAAGTTTCTGAAAGTTACATCCTTTTAAAATGACTATTTCAAATGTTATGAAATCTGATAATTTACTTAACACTGCTTTGTTTATCAACATCACAAGTTAATATTGAGCTGCAGCTTGGATAAGAAAAGGTTTAAGCAGCTGCTAATGATAATCTCTTTATTGCATTGAATATTTGTTTGCTCTTGGAGGTCTTTAACTTCAGAAGGTCTGCATACAGAAAATGCATTGGCAATATTGTCAAGTGTCAGTGATACTACTACATCTATTTATGGATGGCTTAAGCAAACTGGGGTGGTTTTTCAAAGTGATAGAACAAATTATGTTGAGGTAGCTTTGAAGAAATCTAGTATAAGGCAAAAAGCAACATGAAAATGGATGACACCGTAACTTCAGGCATAGACTGAATAAGTGAGAAACTGTAAGGCTTGAGAAGACAACAGGCTGTAGCTGAATGCTGTATATTCCTAAGAAGTTAAAACGGGAGAAGGAGATTTTAATACTTTTACTGTGCTATCTTCCCCTTTAATTATACAGCAGAAGTTTAGTTAGTTTTATTCACTTTAGTTATCTTTTACTTAAGAGCTTGGGGTTTTTAACCTATTTAGATTTGTAATGGTCTTCTTTTTACCACATCAGAAACTTGTTCCAGTGATTCTCTGCAACCAGAACCCTTATTCCAGAGGGTAATAGAGCCCACAGCTGTACCAACAGACTCGCCAGTTCTGTCAGCTCAGTCTTCGCAGGAAGAGCCTTTTGTACCTCGTTCACGTTCTGTATCACCTGCAAAAAAAAAAGGCAAAAGTTCATTGTTGATTGGACTTTCTACAGGGCTTTTTGATGCAAATGACCCAAAGGCAAGTTTAAAAAACTAAAAAAAATCCCTTGTTTTTCTGTAGTAATATTATTCTAATTTATTTTATTGTGGCTAAATGAGACCAGAACAGATGGCATAACTGTTTCAGTGGGTGCTTGTTTTTGTCTACCCATGTCTGCCCTGCAGTAGGACTGCTGTGTTCATTTTATCAGCAGGACTTGCACAGCAGTGAGAGCCTCCAGTTTCACCATTTGATATTCTGTGTCCAGGTGTTTGTGGAAGAATGCCACCACTTCTCTGAGACATAACTGAGGGAGTTCATGAGGAAGTTCCTAACTTTCTGCTTTCTCCCTTTTGTGCAGTTTTTAAGACTTAAGCTACCTTGTCATCATAAACATTCAGACTGAACAGATCAGCAGAGGTACCTTATCATTTCTTGCAACCAGGTGATTGCATTTTTTCCTACAGGATTTAACCAACTAGCACAGGTTCTGGCTGTGGAGCAGGAAAACTGAAGAAGAGCAATGGAACCAACTGCTTTCTTGAAGGTGTTTCCTGATCAGCCACATAGGGTTGAATGGCAGCTGTGAAATGAGCATAGGATGGTGAAATGTGTTTTTGATATGAATTTAAAATGTTTGAAGGACAATTATGGAAGTAGTAGGTGAAGCAGACTTCTTAAGTTATGTGCAATACTTGCTTGGGTTCTAAAGTGGAAAGTGCATAAAATAGCAGCTGCTTTTTGGAGAATCAGTGGTGGCAAGGACTGTCTGGAAAACTGCACACCTGTGTTGTGGTCAGTCAATATGTAGTAAAGGATTTCCTGGATGGTGGAATGCTGGATAAAGAAGAATATTTCTTCTTTTGACTCCAAGCTTTTTTGTGAGTGCATGAAAGAAGTTGCACTATTGACGATTGAATATTGAATAGTGCCTGTTGGTTGATGCATAGCTAGGAAGCATAATATCAGGGATAGTACTGTTTACATATGCGGGAAAATAAGGCTTATTGACAAGCTTGCATCTGTTCTCATAGATCCGTATAGTCACTTAAATGGATTTTTACTCTACTTTTGATTCCTCAAGAGCTAGTTTGTCATTAATTTCCCTAGTTCATGAAGCTGGTTATCTGGCAATTGGACAATGATTTCAGAAAAGCTAACTTGTGAGCAGGCGGAAGATGAACGTTCTTTGTACCCCTATAGATTTAGAAAGTAACGCATGTGCTTTATAATGAAGTTCTTAAGTGTAACAGTATGAACTGCTTCAGATGAATCATAGAATTGGACAATGAATTGTACAATAGTTAGGTTTGGAAAGGACCTTAAGATCATCTAGTTCCAACCCCCCTAGAGAAATACTAAAATGTAATTAAAAAATATTCCTTTGTCAGCTACTTAAAATGGTCCTAAGCTGTGATTGATGCATATACATTGTAAACAATTTCATATTTACATTACTTAGCAAATGCAATGTTCTTTTGATAGCCATCAAGGTAATGAATAAATCTGCACAAACCCAGGATCTGTTTGCCAGTTCTGATGTACTTTTAAAGCTTTTCAATCACTGTAACCTGTAGAGGCAGAAGGAGTACTTTTCTTATAGCTGAAGGCAAAATGCAAGACGTCAGATTTTCAACAGCTAGGGTGTCTGCGCTGGACACACTGTTAGTTTGAAATTGATCTACAAATGAAAAAGGATGAAGTCTCATGTTCAAGTATTTTGCAACCTCAGGCTATCTTTAGTATTGTTACCAAGCAGGCTCTCTGTTGCCTTTGCAGCTGCTGAGAACATGTTCACTCCCAGATCTTTACAAGCTGTATAGAACCTTAGTTGATGTTCCCAGTGTAGCAGATGTGCAGCATCAACATAATCTTGAAATAGATGATACAGAAGATGAGCAAGCCAAAGAAGGACCCTCTGATTCTGAGGATATGTGAGTGCATCAAGTTTATCAACTATTTATTTCTACAGGCATCTTAGATCCTGAATATTTTTATTTAGACACTAATGATTACGCACAGTATACCAGCATGGGGATTTTACCTGAAACTTTTAGATCCTGTATTGAATTGTGATGTACTTTGAGTCCTGTTCTAAAGAATTGAGAAGCTAATGGGATGTACTGCTTACAATAGCTGTCTGGAGTATACTCCAGATTTCATCCACGGTGCTGTTCCATCTGGCTTCTGCACCTTGTGTTCTGCTGAAGCAGGTCAAAGTTTATGGCTACCACTCTTCCAGAAATAAAACTGTACTTTCTTGAATACTTCCTTTATTGATATGTTCTGGGAAACTCGCTCATCTACCTTCTCTACTCTTTGAAGCTCTACAGGGGCTTCGAGGTCTGACCCTGGCTCTTGACTGTTCCCTGCAGCTTGGGATCTGGTGTGCCTATTCTGATGACATCGAGATCTCTCTTTGTTCCACACACATTTTTATGTGGATTAGCAGTGTTATGCTTACCAGGGTTCTATAACAGTGCACAAATACGAAGATTCTGAAGTTATCTTACTAATATGTTACAGCACATCTTTTTACAATGTGGTATCTGTTTATCTAATCTCTGTTCCCTTGCATGATACAGTGGTATCAGTGCTGTGATCATATTGGACTGAGGACACCTATATTTGCATGCTTTCCCCCAGCTACAATGGCTTTCCAGCTTGTTGGCTTAACAAAAGAAATCAGCTCTTCCTACAGGGTTGGTCTTGTGAAGTATGAACTATGGAAATTCTATATCACTTTCCTTTAGTATGTTTGAGGAGGCAGATCCCGACTTGCAGGAACTCCAGGCCTCAATGGAACAATTGCTTAGGGAGCAGCCTAGCGAGGAATTCAGTGAAGAGGAGGAGTCCACTTTGAAGGCTAATGTCATTGAATGTATACCAAATGGTACAGAGTTGGATGGAGATGAAAATAACCCCAGCAGTGAAAGTGCACTTAATGAAGAATGGCAGTCAGGTATAATTTCTTTACATCTGTTTATTGATGTTAACAATTCACATGTGGAAGAATGTTTTTGCATTATATACTTATAATGAAATAAAGCTCTAGTTAATAGGTTTGATTCAGAAGTTTAAATCCAATAATATTTAGATTTTCTCAATGTTAAGGTCAACATTTAAGCAATATTCAGTGCTGCAAACAAAATTGTCCATTTGTTAGGCAGTGATGAGAAGTCTTTTTCTCTAGTTGTCTAAAACTTAAAGGAAGATCAAAGACTGTGCAGATCATATGATTTGAATAATTCAGGACTGCAATGTAAAAGTGCAAAAGAAATGGCAGTTGACATGACTGGAGTATCTGGGATCCAGCTTACGTTACAATTAAGTAATTTAACCCGCAGTCAAAAGGAACATGAAATTATTAATCTTGTTGTTAGCCCAAAATAGCTATTAATGCAATCAAACAAAAAAAAAAAGGACAGAAAAATATATTACTGCTTTTAGCATTTGCATTAGCTATACACAATGGTAGCCCGAAATCTCAGTTCTATTTTTTAAATTCTGGTTGGAATATAAGTGTTTTACTACTGCTGTAAAACAAAAGTGCATTTAGAAATGTAGGTATAAAAAGATGTAGAAAATCCGTAACTAAACCACAGCTTTTGTGTAATTTTGGTTAATTGATGACAACTTTAAAGAAATTGAAAGTCTGTGACTCTATCTGCAAGATACTACCTGTATAATACATTCCAGTAGTATTCCAAGATAAAATAAATAGCATCTTTCATTTGTTGACATGTTACACTTTGGTAACATACAATACTGTCTGTTTCTGTGATCCTGCTGTTGTCGCAAGCATTATGGTATTTGGTGTCAGTGTTCCACTTTCTACTTTCTCAGCATTTCATAAGAATTGCAGGTTTTGGTTAGTTGGGGGCAGGAGGAAGGTCTTCAGGCCTTGGCAGAATGGACAGGACTCAAAACCAAATCTGGTCAAGATCCAGAAGTCAAATATAGGATTAGAAGACATCTAATGATACAATTTTTCTTCCTTTTTATTTCAATTATAGTTTCTTATGAATGTATTTGTTGATACTTTGAATCAGGAATACAATTTGGTCAGGATTATACCTTATGCTAGTCACATAGAAATTAAAAGTAGTACAAGTTCGTCATATGAACTCGCAAAGTCTGTGACCTACCAGGCAATACTATGTATTTTTATTAAAGATTTTATGATCAGCTCTGTAATGTACAGAGTTGTATATTTTTTCCCTGGGTAGGTAAGTCCTTTCATAATTCAAATATTTATTTAAGGAAGTACTTTTCTTGGGCAAAACCAGTTTGAATTTTATAACAGGATTTTACATAGGGATTCTATGGGATACTATTACATAGGGATTTTAAATAGATCCTTTTTTTGTTTAAACTTAATGTTTGACTTACAAATTGGTTTGTAAGTTTTCTGTAGCCTGTAAGCAAAATCATGTTGATTTCCCTCACATACTGGCGTACTGAATTTGCTACGCAAAGGACATGCACCCAGAAAAAAATTAGGAACTTCATAGCTAAATTACTGGTTTTTTAGACTTGCTTCAAAGAACGAGATGCATCTCAGTGCAAAAATGAAATAACTGATTTTTAACACGTGTCAAGACAGCTGCTTCACAAAGGAGCTCTTCTCCCTAACATGGGACAGCCACCAAATCCTGCATCAGTTCCACCTCAGAAATGATGTGTAATATCTATATGGAACTTGACCTAACAACATCGCTTTGCTAAATGAAAGTCTGCTTTAAGACCATACCTTGTTTTCCTTCAGTACAAATACCCTTGTGGGTTTTTAGAGGAGATAGCTAGGTGCTTCCTATTTGGGATTCCGAATTTCTTAGCTGTCAGGAAAAGGACTGTTCCTACTTCCTTGCAGTTGTCCAGAGCATCTGCCAACATTGTCTAGTGCTGCTGAGCTTACCTTATTGTATTACATTTAGAAGTCTGTGTGGATAATCATGTTTAGGGACACAGAAACAGCATTAAGAATGCAGAAGAACAGAGCAGTTGTCACTGATGTTTTTTCTTCATAGATAATAGTGATGGAGAGATTGCCAGTGAATGTGAAGAATGTGATAGCATCTTCAGCCATTTGGAAGAGCTGAGATACAACCTGGAGTGTGAAATAGGCTTTGATAAGTTCATTGAAGTTTATGAGAAAATCAAGGTTTGTGGAAAATATGTTAAGAAACAAGTACCTAGGGCTGTTTACTGTGCCAGTGACTAACTGCATTGTGTGACTAGAATCGATGCTTATGCCTTTAGTCTTTTATTCTGTTCCAACACACTAAAATATTAACCAAGAAAATGCCATACTATTGAATTAAAGAGGAAACTTTAGGTTTAACCATGAATTGCATTTAGTGAATCTTAACTACTTAATTCTATACCCATTTTCATTTTGGCAATGTGGATTGTTCTTTCTTCCAGGCTATACATGAAGATGAAGATGAAAATATTGATATTTGTTCGTCCATAGTTCAGAGTATTCTTGGAAATGAACACAAGCATCTGTATGCCAAAATACTTCACCTAGTAATGGCAGATGGAGCCTACCAAGAAGGTAATCTCACTGTATCCTGGCAATTCCAGCTCATCTTGTGCTGTTTCTTGGTCATACACCATAGGTTCTGGCATACTTTTAAAAACATACCTGTGCTTTGTTATAGTGATTGGCTAAATTGGTAAAAATACTATTTTTCACAAAAGGTATTCTTGTTCCTGCAATAAAACGTAACAAACTTTTATAAAGTGTGCTACCCGGTCTGATTTAACAACACATACACATGCAGTCACCTCTAACAATAGGAGTCTTAGGGAAGGTGCAGTATAATTATTTCATATCTTTAAAATAGTTCTGCAAACTGGGAAGATGGAAATCTAGAATAAAACTTTCAGAATTAAAAATAATTCATCTTAATTAATGAATTTTTAGATAAATAATATGGTACTTCCCCAAAACTCTATTTTTAATGGCTTGCAATGTTTCTGACAAGAAAATTTCATGTTGCTTCTTATCCTATAACTGTTTTTTCAGAAGAACCTGATGTGGAGGTACCATCCGTCTTTGTTTTCAGCTGGCTCAGTGATACATGAATAGATCTTTCAGTGTCACTGTGAAATACCACACATGGTATTCAATGAGAAATGGTTTTGGTATGGTACTTTTCCTCTTAGATAAAACACTTAACTGCAGTTAGGTAATTTTAGATTTCTAATTATGAAAGTCTTCACTGGAGAGGTTAAAACCAAGAAATCTAGAATTTCATTTATTTTTCTAGAAATCAGAATCATTATATATTGGTTTTAGAAATGTCTGCAATGATGACTACTTAATGTGTTTCAATTTTGAGAAAACATTCTAATACATGTCAACCAACATCTGTTTTCTGCATCTTTTAAGATCTTTTACAGAAGTGTTGCAGTAGCAGTGAAAAAAGGGTCAAATAAGATGACAGCTTTCTATGAGTTTTATATATTAATGCTTGGGGGGGGGGGGAAGGTCTTAAAAACTAGTTTTATAAAGCTAGTTTAAAAAAAATTGCTAATACAAATTGCATTTTCCCAATTTTATTTTGCAACTGATACAGAACAACTTTTTAAGAATAAGCAATGCCATGTTGGTTTTATGCAGTGTTATAGAAGTATGACACAAAAGTGTCTGAAAAACATTTTTTCACCAACAGTTTATTGATTTAATGACAGACCTGGAACAATATATTATAGGAGTTAATTTTTCAAGTGTCCAAAGGACTGGCAATATAGAACAAGAAGAAGTGTTACCAGTCTCTTTTCCTTGACACTTCGCCTTAAGGATATTTTAAAACTAGTACTAAAAGGCTTAAATGTGAACTTGCTGAAATGCTGGCATATCACTTGTAAGCTGTCTGAGTGATCCCTATTAAAACGAGCTGACTTTTATCTTGCAAAATGCAGATTAATAGGTGGCTATTTTTAATAACTTCAGTTCCAACTCTGTATTTCACAAATTGGTGGTAGCATACAAAAATGTATGTGAAAGTAGTTCTTTACATTTCAGACATTTTAAATGCATGTAGTACTTTAGTACTGAATTACATAAAGCACTACATTTAAAATAGTTCTTTAAGTTTCAGACATCTAAAGAAAAAATGCTATACTAATAAAGGTGAATAGAGGACAAGTGAGTCAGAAGCATGTTCATGAGCTTCTGTCTCAAAAGTTTTATACTCCTCAAATAAGAAAAGCTAGGGGGGGAAATATCTATGCTGCTCTTTACTAAGAGGACTGTTCTAACTGAGGCAGGCTGCTTGAGGTGAAACTACCTTAAATTCACTAAGATGACATGTTGTTCAGTGTTTGTACACAGAGTGCTTTCAAGGCAGTTTGGGTAACAGTCACCTCCTTGGTGACTGAGTTGGCGAAATCTGGTATTACTGCTTACTAAATAGTGGTTTCTAATTTGTTTTGTAACCCCAGCTTGATCTGCTCTGTGTGTGTGTTTGTTGTTCCTTTTCACCCTGTCTCTACCCTGCTCATGTTTTTTACAGATAACGATGAATAAACCTGACTCAGGAAATCCCTTAATGCTGTACTACATAGATTGGTGTTTGAAGCCTGCACAGCTGAGTAACAAATGTAACATGGGACAGGAGAAGCAAGACTTCAAAAAACCAATGTTGATTGTATGAAAAAGAGGTAAAACACACCTTTTAAAACAGAGATACCTGTGTACTTGTATATGTAGCCATTAAATACTATAGATGCCCAAAATTGAAGCAAAAATAAAATTAAAAAACCCCACTCAACAAAACCAGAAAACCCCAAACCTCAATCTCTCAAATTCCGAAAGAAATACAGAAAGGAATACGTATAGATATTCTGATACAAAACTATAATGTAAAACAACTTCTGCCATGTCAACAGTTGGCTGGTACAGTTAAGCAATTGGAAGCATTGCTGCGCTGTGGAAGTACCCGCATCTAGCTGTTCAGTTACATATTTACCATTGCCTCTCTTTATACCTACATAAAGAAATTACTCCGTTTTTATTAACCCTCAGGGTTGTGTTTTAGTAGCCTCTTAATCTAGTGGCCCAGTTTTGAGTATTTCATCTTTTTCCTAATAAAAAAATTAGTGTATTTTGAAGCTGAAAGCTGCTCTCACATCTGGAATATCTTAATGGTGTGCCTAAATCAAGGCAAACTGGTACTTCAGTCATTGAAACATCTGGAATTTTTTGAGATTATAAAATTCATTTAGAGCTAGAATACTTTTTTCCAATATATTTCTCTTCCCCTTCCTCAATCCCTTCCCAAGTTCCCAAGTATTTAGCTCTTTTGACTTTTGTAATCAATGATAATATATTCTGCTGTTGAAAGGAGTAGGTTTTTTTTCCAGTTTTGTTTTTAAATTCTTCCTGTTCCAGTCCTGGCTCCAGCAGCCATGGGGGAAATGAAGTACTGCAGCACAAGTGCTATGTAATAGTTCTTGTCTTTGAGCTCATGTATCATAGCTTGCTTTCCACCACCTTGAAAGAAAAAACAGGGTTCTTCTGACCTGCTTTTCCTTGTTCCTCCTGTCAAAACAGTACTGTATGGGGCAGATATTAGGTATGCTGAAGTTTTCCAGTCATCTCCAGAGCGGCTTTATTGGCTTACCCACACAGTAAGTCTCCTGTTCCAAATCTGATGAGCTCTCAAACTTCCGACTGCCCTATTGGAGAAAAATAGAGATGTTTTTAATTTTTTTCAGCTACAGCCAGTCACAATCTAAAAACTGCAAAAGTTCCTTTTCCACCAAGTAAACCCAAGTATATATGTATATTATTTTGAACTGTCTAAATATGTACACAATTTTTTTGTATAATTGTTTTATGGTGTTGTTATTAAAGTTTTGCCCCCTTTAAAGTGGTGGGGGGTTTTGTTTTGTTTTTTTTTTTAACACATCGAATTCTTAAACTTTGATCTACCTTTGCTTCAGCTGTATCCTGGGAAGCTGCAATGAGAATAAAATCAAAAATCATAAATGCTTTTATTAGATTAAATGTATATATCCTCCTTTACTTGCTAACCACCCCTTGCTTTATCTGATGAGAAACCATGGTCATTGCTGGGAACAGAGCTGGTTCTGTCCTATGCTACTTTGCTTCTCCTGCCACTTCCTTCTTTTGTTTTGGGGGGCTTTGGGGTTTTTTGGGGGAGAGTGGGTTTGTTGTTTGGGTTTTTTGGGGGTATCTTCTTCCCACAGTAAGTTTGAGGGGTTTTCACTAGGCATCTCTTCCATTCCAATTTGACTGCTGAATAATCTATGAAGAGAGATGATCCTCATAAGCTACATCATCCATGACATTTAGCGAATACGCTCTAAAGGCTTTAATAAAGAATGGGTTTGCATTATTTTCCTTTTTCAGGGTTGTTTCTCAAATCATACTTTTTCCACCTTTTGAGAGAAGAGCCAAAATTTTTTAGCTTTAAAAGAACGTAGATTAACCACATAAGAAGACACTACCAACCACTACATTCTGCATGCTGTGCGTTTGAATTTTCTCAAGGTGAAACAGTCTTACTGGAGTTAAGGGTTGGAGGAGTGTTAAACTGAAATCATACCATAATTGACATGCTTCCTTTCTTATGCAGTGCACTTGCTTGCTCCTGGTACAAAAAGAAAACAACATGGAACTTGACAGACATAGACTTTTTCATCAATTAATTGTTTGGAAAATACACATAGATTGAGCACAGCTTTTCAAGAGTAATCTTCACACCTGCCACCCAGTACTGGACAGCCCTGAAATTCCTCCAGAGCTAAATTAAAACGGACACAGAAAATAATTTAGCAGACAAACTTAAGCTGAATTAAAATTGCATGTAGAATACACACCACGAGCCTGCGCCAGGTGGCAGCATAGCAGCGGGTGCAGGAGCAGTGGGTAACAAGCCTTTACATGGAGCTCAGCTTCTCATCTGTCGTTCGTGCACTCCTTGCACCCCTCTTCCTGGGGGATAGAGGGCATAGTTTGTCCAATTTCACCAGCTGACCAGATGCAAATTTAAATGAAACAAAATAGGACCTTTTTAGCAGAGGTGTAATAGTGCATGGGATTTGGCTCTTACCCTTTTCCCAGCCAGGGGTGGGTAGAAGCGTGCTCTGACTACATTGCTGGTTTGGCTTTTTTCTCACCACCAAAAGCACCTCATCAATGCTCAAATGAGGCCCAGCTCTACTTAATTTTATTAACTGCAGTAAAGCAAAGATGAATGTAGACACTTGATTTTTCAATCCTTTTACATGGTTTTCTTCCCAAGTAATCGTATGCTTTCTCAAGTCGTATTGTAATGCTTTTTCATTTGTGAGCTCTGTAGACTAAAACTTAGCAGAAAACAGGGGTTTCCATTTCCAGAACATTTCTTTCTGCCTCTTTTATCACAGCAGTTTAGATGGAGCTGTTTGCAGAGTGTAAGTTTTAAAATCCATAAAGAACTTCTCCTTCAAATTAAATGTGTGCATTAATGCAGTACACAGTTCAGATGGATTTCCAAGTTGGTATGTTTTCCAGCTGAACTGATGAGTTCATCAATTCAAATAGTAGCACTTTGTTGTGGTTTAAGCCATAAATCAGCCACGCAGTTTGTTCACTCACTTCCCCCTTTTCTTCCCTCTGCTCCTGGAGGGATG
>JANRGW010001456.1:2266-17015 GCA_024733675.1 Psilopsiagon aymara | reverse complement strand
GGAAGTTTAGATTGGATATGAGGAAGAAATTCTTTACTGTGCGGGTGGTGAGGCACTGGAATGTGTTGCCCAGGGAATTTGTGAGTGCTCCGTCACTGGCAGCGTTCAAGGCCAGGTTGGGCATATTCTTGGGTGTCATGTTTTAATGGGAGGTGTTCCTTCCCATGGCAGGGGTTTGGAACTAGATGATCTTAAGGTCCTTTCCAACCCTAACTATTCTATGATTCTGTGATTCTAAGTTCAGATCTCCATTTAAGTGGAGCCATTTTTAAGGCATTTTCTGGATGGGCATGCATGGATAAGTTCTCTTTGTAAGAACAAGGAAGACAAAGTTTTATCATGCAGGATGATTGCTACAGAGTAACTTAGACACTCAAACAGAGACAGATCATATGTTGAAAGACAGCATAAATCACTGAATATCCTAATACCCTGCAGGAGTCATGTCTGGTAAATTTGCATGCTAAAATTTGAGGTTCAGTCAGTCAAACATGGCTGATGGGAAGACTGAAATACTCTTGCAGCTGAGTGGCTGTGAAATCAGCCTGATCCTAGAGCAGCTTGTGATATGTTTGGCTTGGCATTACCTCACCTAATGTGCAACTGGCATTAAAACTTCCCCTGAAGCGATACATTTAATTGCATGCTCTACTAGAAGAAAAAGAACTCTAATTGGTCCCAGATCTATTCTATCAATAAAGACAAATTATTTTCCTTTTTTTGTTCTGATCTAAATACGAAGTATTTAGAGAGATTTCTAGGCAAATCAAAATCTTTGTTGAAAGAGAATAAATCTTGTGTTACTTATGCAAATCTTAACTGCTTATACCAAACAATGGCTTTAAGTATATGTAATCTGTTTCTCACAAGAAAATCTCAGTTAAATATTTTGCATGTTATATTCCAATGTGCCTAAGTTGGCTGTTTCCATTACTGCCTTATTTATTATAAGGTACTGTCAGGAGGAGTGCTAAATTTATCTGTAGCACTGTTTGTTATCATTTTAACAAACAGTGACAAGGTTCTTTAAATTGTGCTATTGTGTTAATTGAGAGGGTGGAGTTTTATTCTCATGGTTTAATTTTCTAAAGAAAAAAGACAACAAACAAAACCCAACAAATAAGAATGAAAAAGAAAATGAAGCAGAAAGCTGGGCCCCTTTTCCTTCCTGTTCCGTTTAAATACCCATAGCAGCATGAATGAAACATTACCAAACAATTGCATCCCCCTAGCCCCCCAGGGAGCTAACATGTTTTATCAGCATTTACAACAAAAAGAACAAATATAAGAATCTCAGTATTACCATGACTTCAGTTCTCTTCTCCATGCATTATTATTTATTTCTTTTCTTAACTCATTTTCAGAGAGCTGCAGGTTGCAATTGCCAGCTCTGTGCAAGAGGAGTGCTAATAGTGGGTCAGAATTCACATGCACACTCACACCACATACACATTTTTTTTTCCTTTCATGGTACAACAAAAGATATTATCTTGGTAATTCTCTTTTCACAGTGTTGTACCTCTTCCCACTAATCCAATGCAGAACCAGATTACCAACCAAGCCTTTTGAAGCCTTGATGTTATTTTGCTTGATAAATTGAGCACAAGACTAAAATTGAAAAGAAATCCTGTTTTTATTATTGGAGACAAATCTAGCAAGCAGGAAGCATATGTTGTGCTTTGGACCACATGCTGGGGAGAGGGAGCTAGAGGGCTCTCACACCAATCAGTTACTTCAAACAATACCCAGCATCCACCTGGGACAGAGCCTGTGCCATTAGTCCTGACTGGAGCAGCTTTCTAATGCCACCAGGCAGCCCCAAGGAGCAAAGAAACCCACCTGACAAAATGTCACCAGGAAAAAAGAAAAAAAAAAAAAATCAATATGTTGGATATTGATTTGCGTTTTTTTTTTTTTTCTGTAATTCGATACAGGAATATGCTGATCAAATGGAGGGGTGGGGGAAAGAGGCATATTTCATAAGCTAGCAAAGGGCTTATGTGAAAGCCTTAATGTTAGTGAGCTAATGCAAGGATCACAATAAACGCAGGGACAAGCAAGTGCTGTGTTTTTCAAAGGGCAGTGTTGAGTATTGATCTGTATTAGAAATGATAATGAGGTTATTTTGTGCCTCAATGAAATACCTTAACTGTTTCAGTGCTTCAAATGCATCAGAGTTAAAGTGCTGGAGCCTATGAATTTTTAACGCCTCCAGCTCCAGTTCCTAAATTTTTTCTGTCTTTCAACAGCTATTTCAGTTTTATATTCCTGGGCTATAGCATCTACTTTCTTTAGACAGTTTCAGCTTCCCATTTCAACGTAACTGCTTGTGAAATAGTAGTTACTTAAATCCACCTCCGCAGAAATGAGCTTTTCTTTGCTAACATCTAGCAGAGTCTTTCATGTTTAAAATATTTTAAGTAAACTGAAGGAATGAACCTTTCAGCTTTTATGAATAGAGGTAAAGATCAGCACTTTCAGAGAATCCAGCAGATTCTTGGTAATTTATTCCTGAATTATCTTGGCTTGCTTTGTTTTGATCAATATAAAACATTTCCTAATTCTCCATGACCATTCTGCTGATTTCTGTATATGTAATGGTTGCTTGGTTAGTGAAGCGATATAAATAAATTATTAATGTGAAGGCCAGATTCTGATTTAGTAAGTAATAGCTCAACATTTGTGATTGGACTGAGGCTAGCAGCAGCAGCAGCATAAAGCATGACATGAAAAGGAAAGCTTTGCTGTTACAGCTTTCTGCTGAAGAAAAAATTTTGTCATCAGATTGCCAGAATCTGGTGATTATCTTTTGGTTTTCAATCTAACCTCTTTCCAAGAGTTGTTGGAAAGCAAGGTATAAGACAGGAAAGCCAGTTAATGTGGATTTCACCTTTGGTGCTGACCATGAAAAGATTCTGCAAAGGGAACAACTTTTTTCTTTTTGTACTAATACTGTTTAAGTATCATAAACCTATTTGTACAGCTAAAAATATAATCCTGGCTAACATTCCAGAATTCAAACTACCATCATTCCTTTTTCTTTGTAGCTGTTCAAACAAAATAAAAAAAAAATGAACAGAAAACTGTAGGCAATCATTTCTAGGCATGCCATGTTAAACCTATCTCTCTTTCATTCAAAATTAATAAGGTCAAAAATAGTGTAATCTGATTCAAAAAAGGTGCTAAAGACGAGACAGGTATGTATAGGAATATATTGCTAATCCTATTATTCTGAATCATGTAGTTATATTTTGCAAATATTCTTTTCTTGATTTAATTAGAATTAATGTAAAATTATCCCCAGGTTTATAGCATGGCAGAGAAAATGCTTCAAAACCATGACTTTTTCACCATTTCAGATGTTGCGTGTTAGAGCTGCAGTGAAGCAATAATGATTTATACCGACTGTTGACCCAGACTGGTGGGTTTAAGTGGGCTGTATTTTCTCTAGGAATTGTTATTTCTAAATAACAAGGACATTATAAATGATATCCCAAGGGCAAGATATTAGAAATGGTTGGTGGGAGCTGATGTTTTTATCACTGATGTAAACAGGAATTAGGCACCATCATGTGCTTCTGGGAACGCTCCTGTTAAAATTCTTTCGTTCTCTTTTGCAGATGAAATCAGAAGGCTGTGACACATTTTTGGGTGTTTTATTTGTTTGTGTTTTTGCTTTTTTGTTCTGTTGTCTTTTCTGTTTGGTTGGGTTGTTGTTTTTTTATTTTTTTTTCTTGATTATAGGCAGGTGTATTTCCCTCCTTCCAGTTTAGATTGCTTTTCAGAATAATAGTGAGTTGAATTGCCCCTTTTGGTGCTCTTTCTTCTGCAATTATATGTGTAGGGGCTGATGTGCAGAAGCAACCACATATCTTTGATGTTATTCTTGACAGGGCCTGTGACGTCTGAGGTCAGGCCTAGCTTGTCTTGCCCAGCTACTTTGCTCTTTCTACGCTAAAATTAGTGTACATGAAAACTTATTTGTGGCAAGCAGCTGTTCTAGCTTTTCAAGTCTCTCTAGGGCAGAAGGTTGGGAATAGCATGATAAGGGAGTAAAGAGAGACCAATGCCTTCAAAGGAGCTTAAGGTATGTGAAAGGAAAATAAAAAAAATCAATTGTCCAAAGTGCTAGTCAGGAATTGCTGAGAAGTATCTGGTTACAAAAGCCCTGCAGAGTGCTGCTTTGCCACTGTTAGTGGGACTAGAAAAGAGAAATACAGAATTCTTTGTGATTTAAATAATCAATACCTCATGCATTAAAAAGCAAACAAACAAACCTCCCAAGCTCTAACTTTAATTTAATCTTTGATCAAAGTTACTTGTGCCCAGTTATTGCATCGTTTGTGTTGATGTTCACCCTGTGGTTTATGACATCTCAGCTATGCTTTCCCAAGCAACCATGACACCCCATTTATCACTATCTAGCCAGAAATATTTTGAAATACAGATAAGCTGTTAGCTATTAGAGCAGCAGTGTTCAGGAGCTCTTTTTACTGATTTACAGCCTGTCCCAGAGTGACTAGCTATTTACAGAGGTCTGAGAGCAGGAGCTGGTTTTTATGAACCATGATCATGGTTTCCCATTGATTTCACAGTGGGCTTTGGAGGAATAAAAAAAGGCAGCAGAAAAGGTCCCAGGTTATTCTTGTCCCAGGCATACGCCGTGACCCCATTGTCCTGCTCCTTCTTTAATAGTTACATTGAGCGGTTATAGTCATTGTAATGCTTTGGGGGGGGGGGGGGGGGGGTGTCTTGTTATTAACTTTTCTTTATTCTATGAAAAAAAGAAAAAATCATTGCAACTTTGTTTCCTATCATTTAACTGGATTTAATCCTTAACATGACATTGCTCTTGATCCTCTGGTTGTTCTTTCCCTCTGATAATCTCCAGTGAGAGACTCTGTCAAAAGCCCTCTGAAATTGCAAATGATTTACACCCTATACATCATCTTTACCCACTATTTTATGAACCTCTGCAACACATTCTGGAAGGCAAAGAGGCACAATTAAGTCTTACGAGAGCTCTGCTGGTGTCATCCTATCAGTTGATATTTATCTATGTGCAGTATTTCTCTGTCTGTAATTGCACACTCCCATCTGTTTCCCCACTAGTGAAGTGACCTCTCCAAATTGGCTGTCATATGCTTTCTGTAAAAGCCATTACTGGGGAATATCCAGTTTGGCTTTCAGTAGGGAAAGGAGATCTTGGAAAAGATCTTAACTCACGTGCTCTGTGTGAAACAGAAGTCATAAGTCCTATCATGCAAAGATTCTGTGAGTGAAAACAAATTCCAGTTTGTAGACGTGTACTTGTCCAGAACTGGCTCTGTCTCTGGGGTGTAGTATGGTTGATGCCCGTATCATTTGCCTGTGGTTTTAAATGATAGCTTTCTTTTCATTCCTGCTTTGTGCTTTTTTCTAAATATCCCATAGCTTATCAATCTAGGAAGCTTGCACAGCAGCCCTGCCTAGCCTGTAGTGCTAAAATGGAGATGGTTTAATGGGAAAAGGAGTCACACCAGAAATGGTGGAAAACCACTATTCAAACCATACTTCACCCTTTCATTCATCTATGGCTTGGATAGCTCACCCCTTCTGTCTTCCAGCTCCGGGTTGACTCCAGGCTCCTTGATGAACTCCCCACTCAGCTAGGCGCAGTTGTCCTTACCTGCATGTCTCTCTCTGAGGCCTTTTTTCCAGTCTCATGCTTCTGATATTCAGTGACTTCCCTGGCAAATTGTCAGTGTTTGCTTGGGTTACTTTTAACTCAACATTGCCAACACATAGTGCCCTCCCTCCTGGTCCTGCTACAAACACATCCTCCGTGGTGCCTGTGCAATTTCGCTACTGCCTGAGCTCCTCAGCTTCTGATCCAAGTTTCTGTCACCTGTGGGTGGGCTCCGATCGACGCTCAGTGACTCAGCTGCCACTCAGTTTTCCTGCAATCAGCTTTAAAGTGTTTGCTGGGCTGAAACATCCGCTGAGACATCAGATACTCTTCTGCTGTTGGTTTTCAGTTATAGGAAGCCTTCAAAGGGCTGACACCAAACAGCATTTTGAAGTGATGAGAGCAGAGAGGATTTTACTTCAAATCAGGAGGGCTCTAGCCTGGCATTACTGCTGATTACAGTGACTTCCAGAAAATAATGCTTTCTGTACACCAGAGGAAAATACAGAAAGTATTTTAGCCAGTGAAAACTATTACACTGGTGCTAAGTCATAAAATCACAGAAATGGTCTGGGTTGGAAGGAACCTTAAAGGTAATCTAGTTTTAAGCCCCCTGCCATAGGCAGGGACACCTTCCACCAGATCGGATTGTTCAAAGCCCCATCCAACCTGGTCTTGAACACTTCCACAGATAGGGCAGCCACAACTTCTCTGGGGAGCCTGTGCCAGTGTCTCAGCACCCTCACAGTAAAGAATTTCTTCTTCTTTCTAGAATCTAAATCTATCCCTATCCTCTTTCAAGTTAAAGCCATTCCCCCTTGTTCTGTCACTACATGTTCTTGTAAAAAGTCCGTCTCCAGCTTTCTTGTAGGCTAGGCCTCCTTTTAGGTACAGGAAGGATGCTAAAAGTTCTTGCCAGAGCCTTCTCTTTTCCAGGTTGAACAACCCCAACTCTCTCAGCCTGTCTTCATGTGAGAGGTGCTCCAGTCCTCTGAGCGTCTTCATGGCCCTCCCCTGGACTTGTTCCAACAGGTCCATGACCCTTTTGTTTTGGGGGCCCCAGAGCTGGACACTAGACTGCAAGTGGGGTCACACAAGAGTGGAGTAGAAGTAGAGAATCACCTCTCTTGACCTGTTGGTCATGTTCCTTTTGATACAGCCCAGGACACAGTTAGATTTCTGGGCTGCAAGTGCACACTGCTGGCTCATGTTGAGCTTCTCATCAACGAGCCCCCCAAGTCCTTCTCCTCAGGGCTGCTCTCAATCCATTCTCTGCCCAGCCTGTGTTTGTCCTTCGGATTGCCCCAGCCCAGGTAGAGGACCTTCCACTTGGCCTTGTTGAACTTCACAGCATTTGCATGAACCCACTTCTTGAGCCTGTCAAGGTCTCTCTGGATGGCATTCCTTCCCTCTAGAATGGTCTGCTGTAAAATGAGTCTAACAAGGCTACCTCTGACATAGCTGTAGCGGTTAACACCTCATAAACACTTAGAACTAAAGAGTAACTTTTCTTATAATTCTTCAGATTCATAAATGCACTGTCAGGGTCATACATGCACTGCATTTTCAAAAGGCTGTATGCTATAGATGCATTGTTAATCTCTGAAAGCTTGGAAAATTCAAGAAAAGATCTTACAGCATTTGTACTATCTTAAATTCAAATTGTTTCACAAAATCAAAGGGGAAGTAAGATTTTAATTTCTTTCTTCCCTTTTGTTTTTCTTCATTATTTGACAAAGCCTAGAGACTAATCCCATCTTAAACATCAATATAAAATAGACCAGACAGCTGTTCTGTCTGCTACAGAACTTTTATTTAAGCAGGCATAGTTTGCATGTAATATGCGCTTGAAGGTCAAAGCTTGTTGTATAAAAATACAAAGACTTGGCACTATTTAATTATTTTTATTTGTAATTTTTTTTTTCAGGTGAGTTTAGTGAATGATTAATGGTATTAGCTTTAAACAGGCAGAGTGCTGGCAAGCTCTGTGCAAACATCAACATTGCAAACATACATCTCTATCCTGACCTGAATCAACTTTTATACTCTTATTTTCCATTGCTGTTGAACAGATCCTGCCAGTGTTTGCCAGATGGACTCCTCTTTTTTCCAAAGTACACAGCAGCTGGCATGAAGTGGGAAAGGACATTTGGACTCCAAACCCTGGGATGCTTTGCTTCTGCTACTGCTGTCCAGTGGAAGTGGCTGAATCTTGGGGTACAGCGTTTTGTCAGGTGAATTGTTTTTTACAAGGGCTATATGTGTTTTATGCCATGCTACCCCCTGTATTTTGTAGTAGTATGATCCTGAATTAGAAGCTGAGGAGTCCTACCTATGCTGTTATTCTGGATTTGACTTCTTGAGCAGATGGAAAGTAGAAATGGGATATAGACCCCAGCTCTACTGTCATACAGAAAGGAAACATGCTTGGGTTTTTTTAGTCAAAGTAATGTTTTCATTTCCCCTCTTCACAGCTCCATAAGGATGGTGAGTGCTGCATCCTACAATGGGAGGATAGACAGGACACTGCAGCAGCAGCATGCTCTCTGCCCTGAGAACAGCTTGGATGTATTAAGACCTGCAAGGCCTCTAGACTCTCTGCCCCTCTCCTTCTAGACTAGCTTGGCTAAGAACTGTGACCCAAATGAACACTAAACCACCAAATTTAGAGGGAACTGAAGCTCATTTGTGTAAAAGCATGGCACTCATGCAAAACTCAGTGGCTTTTTGTGAACAGGAAAAGTATGCTGTTCGGTGTTTTGAACAGACCTGGTCTTTTTTTATTCTTTTTTTTTTTTTTTTCCCCCACTTTCCTATTTTTCTCTATAATTTCCCTTGGAAAAAGGAGATTAAAAACTGAAGAAAACCTTCATTTTCTAAAAAAGCTATTTTCATGGGGACACTTCTGAAAACTGGGGAGAGAAGTGCAGCAAAAGAAAAGGAAAAAAAGAGCCTCAACCACTGTTTTCCTACTTCCTGCTCAGAGAAAGTATTTGGAAAATGTGAAAATATGGTATATACGTCAACATTTCTTACAGAAAGAGATTCTTATATTTTAAACAGCTGTAGTTTTGTTCTGAGCAGTTTGCTGTGTGACTTCAGGATTTTCAGGTATCAAGTGTTTGAAAAGACACTTATGTCAACCTTTGTATAAATTATGCAGAATTTCACTAGATCAGGTAACAAGTCTGAGTACACATTGTTCACAGAAGTCACAGGCAACCAAATCTAGATTTCGAACACTCCAGATTCAAAGTCATTCCTCTGTCTTCTGGTTTTGGCTCTAACTATAGAATTTAAACCTGTTTAATAGGACTTTAAAATCCTGTCTTTTAGGACATTCAATTTGTGTGTCCTCCTCTTTTTATGCTGAGCACATCTCCGAGTGTTATGTATGTTATTTTGAAGAATATCCTTTGGCTTCCAAGGGTTTTGAACTTAGCATTTAACTAAACAGTGCTCAGCTGTTTCTCTTAGCTAAGGTTTTCACTGAAGTTTAGTTTCTTCTGGTTTTCATGTGCATGTAAGTATGGTGCTCATTAATGATATAATAAGGGATTTCCTTTAATTTTCTGCCTTTTTGTTTGTGATGAAATGGCTGTCAAAAGACGTATACTCTTCTAAAACCAATCTCATTTTCTTTGTTGACTTTTTTCCATTTTTTGCCAAATCTTTCTTAGCTGTTTTAGCAATGGCAGAGCCTTTCAGACTATGAGGGCATTTGCAATCTGATCATGTATTGTATGTCTTTGAAAAGAAGAAAATATAAAGACAAAGACAGAATGTGATAGAATTTTATTTAATGCATTGTCATGAAGTGTAAATACATACTGCATACAGATACTAAACTTTTCTAGCTCTGATAAGAAATAGTTACCCTAGGGACTTCTATGTAAAATAAGTCCTGTATCACCATTCAAATATGGATGATATGATTCTGGTAACCTCTTCTTAATACTAAAGGTCAACCACCAAGTGTAAATGTGAATGCTTTTTTAGCAGCGAATTTTATTTTACCCCAGAAAAAGAAAATAATGGTTATTTTCCCTGAAGTTAAGGAAAATAACTATTACTTTTGAGAAGCAGAGAAGATACCACAGTATGTATAGTGTCAGTCATACAAACTTTTTTGAGCCTGGCCTTTAATTTGTCTGAATGATTCCAGTCACAGACTTGGTGTCTTCCATGAAATAGGACTCTCTTGTACAGATCTGTGGCAAGCAATTAGTGTCATTAAAGGACTTAGTTTTCACATTTGGACAGCTAAAATATGTCATTCATGGTTTTCCACTGTACTTCCTGCCCCCATTCTTTCATGGCATGATAATAGCCTTTACATATGGAGAATAGTAACTAAGACTTGTGGTGTGTGCACCAGGGCTAAGTTTTGCATGAAATCCCTAAAATTTGCAAAGAATGATTTGTAAAATATTGCTTCTGGCCAACTTTTTTCCTGAAAGCGCCCTAGAAAATTTGGAAAGACCACATCTTTTTGTGGTGGTAGGTGTGTGATGCACGATCAAACTAGGAACCTGGGACCTTCAGCCATGATTTTGTCTTCTGGCAAATATAGAATCACTTCACCTTTCTCTGTCTTGCTGTCTTCACTGGTAAAAAGAAAGAGAATGATAGCATTTGTCTCTGTAGAACATGTATGCATATCAGAATGCGCTTGTTTTTCCCAAAGACTTTTGAAAGTGTAAATATGATATTCTGCGAGCACTGAAGAGTTACTATAAAAAAAAAAAAAAGAAGAATTGAGGCATTGTTTTCTGATTTAGCAGGAGTTAAACTGTGGCTTTCTGGTACTGAAACAGAAGTTTATCACTGACTTCGGTCCTAAGCAGATATAGGTAGAATCAAAATCCCATCCAGTAGTCGTATGTACCAGTTATGGCTAGCTGTGTACTGAGCTGGAAGTGAAATGGATTTGCTGACCATCCTTTCAGAGGCTTATCTTCTCCCCCAGAATGTTGCGCTAGAAACAGCAGCAGCTCATTAAATGCCTCTTTCCATTAGTGACACTTGCTGTCTGGATTGCAAGAGGCAGGGGATCCCCTATCTGCAACTGAGCCAAGCAAGGTTTACTTTAAGCTCTCCACAGGGTGATGAGCTTCATTTCCAAAATGTTGTACTTCCATGAAAGCTGTCCTATTGCCAGCTGATTTGCTTTTCACTGTGGCAGTATTGTTTCGCTTGTTTTAAATGACTACAAGTGTGGTGGTAGAAAGTGATAGCACTGTAAATTATGTTCTAACTCAAGAAGGGATCTTAAACTACTGGCCTTGCCATAGTGCTCTGAATATTTACATTACTGAAGGCAGGAAACGTATTTTAAATATTTTTTTGAATTTACTTCCCCCTCAGTCAAATCTACTGAAGGTGCCACATTTTAGTCCATTTCTAGACATTAAACCATCTCTGTTCTTTTCATCTCTCTTCTCCAGCTACACAAATTCTCTTGTAATGGAAATACACAACTAAAATGATTGGGAAAGAAAAATGTTCAGAGGACAGCCATGCGTGATTCTGTAATTCAAATTAATTTTTAGGGCTCATTCAAATTCAACTCAATCTCTGTATTATCTTGCAATAATTCTGAGATGACATGAGACCATAGGAATGGTATAAACTTGAAGTTTTGATTAAAAAGGAGCAGAGAAAAGCAGCACAATTTTCAGGTACCTTAAACAGGGTATTTCTGTCATTTAAATAAGTTCTGGAAGGAAAAAAAATCAGTGGGAATGGAAAATTGTTAAAAGATTGTCAGAGAGAGAAGCAAAACAAGGAAGGGATATAAACTTAAAGGAATTTTGAGGCTTTTCTTTTCTATTCCATTGGGGCAACAAAGGGATAAGCCAGATGTAAAATTATAGTGCAGAAAGGTCAGAAAAAAGTAATCAATGATAGGAAAAATGTGAGTCTGAAGAGTGAAAATGTCTCTGTGTTATAAAATAGAGGGGGAAGGAAAAACATCATGTTAACCTGGCTTGGAATGATAGATGACATCTTTCTCAGTGTTTTGCAAAGAGACTTGCCTTCCTGGAGGGAAAGAAGGACTAAGAAAGCATTTGGCTAACTTTACCTGCCTGTGAGAATCTCACCCCAAACCATGCAATTAGCAGAAGAAAAAAAGAAAACAACCCCAAAGCGAAACACCAAAAGCCAGTTTAAATCTCAGTTTCTGTCTGAATTAATAACATGTGAGAGGAAACAGAAAATGATGGAATCCTAGTGGACATGTAGAGAAAAGGGGCAAATGAATTGATTCCTTTTCATAGGTACAGAAAAAACCCCACAACATAAGCATGTAATTTTGAAGGCTGAAATGTCAGAAGCCTAAGAGCCTATGAAAAATAAAATCAAACAAACACAAATGGTAATACATAAGGGGCATATTACTGCCTGATGGCACATACGTTCAACTCCGACAGGAAGCATGTGCACAGCCTAAAATGAAAGTATGTGAGTTTCAGATTTCATGGAAAGTGACAGTACCATATGTAGTGGTTAATGAGTTTGTAGTTTGCTAACTATGCCTAAAAAAGCTTATACAGCTGCTTAGTGAGATCAGCTAGAAAAAGGTTTTTCAAAGTCTCTTGGTGGGTAGATGGTTCAAAGAAGGAAGCACTTAAAATCTCTGAAGTTGCTTTTACTTTTATTACTTGCCATAGCAACTAGAAACTTGAGTCTTTGGCCCTTTGCACTAGGTGTTTTACCTGCACTGAAATGACAGACTGCTCCAAGGAGTCTGTTTTCTGAGAGTTTCTTTCTCAGCAACTATTAGGCTGGGTGTTTTCTGTAGCTCCACTGCAGATACTGGTAGGCAAAAATTAATACATACATTTGTTGCCTTCAGTGAAGTTTAGTAATTCACACCAGCCAATTATCTTGCTGTATGAGTTCAGCAGAGCTACTTGTAACTTCAGTGGAGTCACTTTAGCATGTGTCAGAAGGGAAAAGGATGCTACCCATTGACAGAATTTTGATGGTTCAGTACTTTAGAAATCGGCTCTATTTGTCATTAAAATCTGTGGTCTTTCCTTTTCACATTAGCAAGATTGTTGCGAACTCCCTGTAAATATTCATTGCAAAAGTCAAGTTGTCTGAAAATGGAAATGTGATCAGAAAAGCTGTCTGCAGAATATGAAGTCAAATTGCTAAAACAGCTGCAAGAAAGAGCAGAGAGATATGTGATGTATTTGGATTGCAGGGAATTAACAAATAAGGTTTTGATTATCATAGGCAGATGCAAGAGATGTGCTTTTCCACAGTAATTCTTCAACATATATATTGACCACATGGTGCATGAAAGTAGATCAAGTAAACTCCAGCAGCAGTGTAAAAAACACATAATGACTGTACAGCAGGCACAATCTAAGCAGGGAAGAATAGATTAAGGCAGTCTTATTTGCACGTAATTTGTTTCTTTGTGAAAATGCTGAAGATCTTAAAAGCCTTGATAAATGCCTTTAAGGGAATATGACAGAGAAAGGACCAAGAAAATCAATAGTCTTGATTCTTTTTCTCCTAGTTTGCATTAGTGTAACCTACTGGATGAGTCTGTGTAATTTGGATGTCATCTAAATTTGCAGCTCAGACAGACTGCTAAATGTAGCTGAACAAGACAGAGCCTTGTCTGTCTGATTGTGACTAATGTAGGGAAAATGAGGTGTCTGATAGGGAGCTCAAAACTGCCATTCCTCATGTAAACTGGAGATTTCAATTTTTCATTCCTTTTCAGTTAGAAATTACATCAGGAAACAAAGCACACATGGTAAATGCACAGGAAATCTGGCTTTTGCATTGACCATTTTTTTGCAAATGTTGAAGCCTTCTTTGATGTCATAAAAGATTAACCAATTAGTGAATTAAAGAGAAAAATGATTTTTTTGGTGTCATTAATCAAGATTATTTCCTTTACCCTGGGGGGAGGAAATACCACAGGCAACAAGCTGTAATAATGCTCAATGAGCTCTAATTTATTTGAATTCCTTTCCCGGTAGAAGCTGCGGAACTTCTTTCTGAGCATATCTGCAAGACTGTTCTTTAAGCTGCTTAGGCCAAAGAAATTGTAGAGGAAATCAGTTTTGGCCCCTTTCATGGCTGGGGTGGAAGATGAGAAAGCATGTCTTTAAGGCAGTGATGAATAAACAGGTTGACACAATGACAGCCTCTTCTGCATCTCTTTTTATTGTACACAGGAAGACATAAGATCCTTCTAATTGCTCATTTTCTACCTGCTGTAGAGGACAACAGGAGGAACAAAAGAAAAAGAAACAATACTTGTCAAACTATATTCAGGATCTAGTTCTTACAGAAGCTTGTCCAAAGGGACTTTGTAGTTCCCTGACATGTTATACCACAGACCCATCTTGTCTGCTGAACATTAGAAGAAGATGAGGAAATGCCAATTCCTTAGGGTGTTGTCACTATAAATGGAGACTCTGATGTGAAAATGTGTGAGGATATGCTTAACAGGCTCACCAAAGTCAATAGTTAAGCAAAACCAAAACGGTAGGGTGATATTTTGATTAAATCTCTGACATGAATTTGGAAAAGCAACTGACTGAATGAATACTGGATTCTGCTTTAAATTTTTTGAAACCTTGGCCTAGAAGTGCAGTTTATTCTGTATATAATTAAAATGGCCACAAGAAAGGAAAGCTTATTGTAATGGAAAATCTGGTGTCATGTCTCCAAGCAAACTGAAGTGTTGCATTAACCACGGGATAGCTATGCTTGGAAACTGCTCCAAAACCAAATGGTGTAAATACTTCCCTTCCTAGTTTTCATCAGCATTGCAGGAGGCATATAACAAGCATCTGAGTATTCAGTGTGTACCAATCAAGTGGGAGCAAGAAGGAGAGTTCACTCTAGTCTGAAATTGACTAAGGGGAAGAGGAGATTTCTGGCTTTGGAAACATCTGGTTACTCATTAATACACTTTATTGGCTTTTCCCTTGGAATCCATTACTCGGCCAATCTTTTGAGACTCATTCTCCCCCTTCCCTTCCCTTCCCTTCCCTTCCCTTCCCTTCCCTTCCCTTCCCTTCCCTTCCCTTCCCTTCCCTTCCCTTC
>JANRGW010001453.1:0-59622 GCA_024733675.1 Psilopsiagon aymara | reverse complement strand
AGCTTGGTGTCATTGGCAAACTTGCTGAGGGCGCACTCAATCCCACTGTCCATGTCACCAACAAAGATGTTGAACAACTTCAGCAACAGGTTAATGTTAGGTGAAAGAAAAAGCATGGCAGGATATAACAGTACCTTTTCTACCACACTCCAGCCTGAAATATCAGGAATCCGCAAAAAAAAATACCACAACAAAACCAAAACCAAACGGCAGCAAAACAGAAAAACCCATCAAAGGCAGAGACTTCTCATGTCCTGATAACTCAATGGAACTGCAGCCTCTAAAGATGGCTTTCATCTACTGGTGGATCCTGTCAGGCAATAGCTGGCCCGGCTTTATATTACCAAGGTCGTTGGCACCTCTGTGTATACCTCTGTGTAGCCTCTTCTCTTCTTCTCTCCCGTTGAGTGACGGGGGGGGGGCACTGACGGAGGGAGGCCTCCAGTGGGTAGATGTGCAAAGCACCACTGTATGTTCTGCTAATGTATTCTGGCAGTGAGGTAGTTGTCTGTCTGAAAGTGTATCCATTCCCATGGTACTTTTTGTTCTAAATGCTACTCTGAGCCAAAGGATTTTACAAACACTTCTTATTTTAAGATAAGGCAAATGGGTGATTTTTTTCCTAAAATATTTTAGTTAACCAAATTATGGCTTTCTGTAAAATAGCAGAGGAGGAAGCAGACATCTTATTTACATCATCTTAGAGAGTGCAGCATCTTTCATTCACCAGCAACATTAACAGTAGTGCATATTCCTGTGAGTAGGAGCTCCCCTTTCCAGTGCCACCATCCGTTTTGTATACCGCTTTTCCTCCTGGGACACCCAGTTTCTGCCCAGCAGCTGGACAGTGAAGCCCCAAAAGTCAGCAGCCAGTGCTGTGCTGTGGCTGGGTCTGCAGTGCACACACATTTATTTATTGTCTGCCCAGTACCAACTTATTTCCCAGCTGGTGGACCATATTGTTCCAAGATCAGCTCACTTCATTTGATGACTTGTCTCTCCATGGAGATGGGTCTTTCTCCTCCACCCAGTCACTGATTTTCATGGAACACACAGGAATTTCATATCCTGGAGATTGATAGCCTTCCATCAAACCTGGCCAGCAGGTTCAGAAGCTATTAGTGGGAGAGAGAAAGTGTAATCACACATACTTTGTTTCTTAGGAAACAAGCCTAAAAATAAATTATTGCAGTGGAAATCTGAGGCTACCCACCTTCTACCAGATTACTTTCAAAATCCTACTGGACTTGTTGCACTTCCAGAAGCCTAAAAAGAGGCATGGGTGATAAATGCCATTCTTTATCTAACATAGATATTTGTACATGTAAGTAACTACATCCCTCCCATCGTCAGACTATTTTAGCTCTCTATTTATGTTTGCCCCCATTCTTGGCTGGCTGCTTGTCTGCCATTTATTTATTCACTACTTCCAAAGTGGATCATTGAAATCTGCTTGAGATGGAGTTGAGTACAAAAGGCATCCTTTTGAGGCCCTGTCTTGTTTAGGGAAGAGCTGCCTATCTCTTGCAGGTCATATTGAATAATATGTATCACCACACATACAAATGAAATGCATCACCAGTAGGTGAATGTCATGCATGCAAACCT
Source organism: Psilopsiagon aymara (assembly GCA_024733675.1). Classification (NCBI taxonomy): domain Eukaryota; kingdom Metazoa; phylum Chordata; class Aves; order Psittaciformes; family Psittacidae; genus Psilopsiagon; species Psilopsiagon aymara. The sequence goes on along the minus strand of JANRGW010001453.1, from coordinate 58,014 downwards.
AGCTTTGAAATAGGAGAGCTTTCTAGCTCCAAACTTCTCATTCTTTTTTAGTTGCTGATTAATAGACCCAGAACTGATGTCTAAATAAACCCTTTCTGTTGCCTGAAGCAAGTCACAAAATAAAACTCTATTTGCATTTAGCTAACCCATTCTCCAGCTAGTCTGTGAAATGACACAGTTTTATTCCATGTCTAGAACAATTAAGCATTATCTTGTATAGAGTGAACTGCAACATTCAGTGAGAAATGTGCATTTATTACATGTTAGATATATTACTCCCCTGACTCAGATGGCCACCAGTGCTCATGAGCTACCTGGAACTGCCCCTAGTATTTCCCACTTGACATGGTAGTCCTCTTTTGCTGAGCACCCTGAACTCAGACCTCTTTTTAAGTGCTGTATTCTGCAGGTTCTGCAGTCCTTCAGACTGCTTCTACCCGACCCTAGGTGACCACCCAGGCTCAGAACCAGCTATTTCATTTGTAAGACACAGGCAACCCTTGTGCTACCCTGATGCACTCCCATTAGCAAAGCTGTGCCAGAAAGCATAGCAAAGGGGTCATGCAAGCCCCACTGGGCCAGAGAGATGGCAAGATTTACATTTGCTTTGTACAGAGAAAAAGCAGCAGAGGAGGCGTATCCACCAGCAGGTAAATGTTACAATGAAGACAGCGCTGGTCAAATGCCTGTCTCTTCCAAGGCAGGACAAAAAGATGACACCTAAACTTGCAGACTGAATCTAGACTTGAGAGAAAACTACCCTAGGGAAAATGTGTAACGATAGGGGAAAGGCTGGCCAGAGAGAAAATGAAATTCCTGGCTTTGGAATAGGGATTGTCTGGAAGTCTTTAGGCATAGGATAGACCTAGATCTATTAGGGCTAGCCTAGATCGTGGTGTAGGTATTGCAGAGGATTCAATAAAAGCATCTTTGCTTCTCTCTATCCCTGTATTTCTCTGGGTTTTGTTTCTACAGCTTTTCTCTCCTAAGCAAGAAGCAAATACAGTAAATTGTACCTACCATCATTTGAGTACAGGTATTGGGTAATCCTTTTACGCCCGATGACTTCTAACGGCTGAAAAGAAAAGGAAGATTAAAAAAGTTCATGCATAAAGCAGAAAGGTGCCCGCGAAACAGAGAAAACATCTTTAAAGGATGGAACGGAGAAACGTTTGGGGAATTAACAGTGAATGGAAAGAAATCATGTTTGCGGGAACCCTATCCCTCCGACGCTAGATGGCTCTGCAACACCGAGGAAAGCTTGCTTTGCCTGCCATCCTTTTCGTTGGGGGACTAAAGAGGAGCAAAGGGATGCCGTGGTGATGAGAATGCTTCTAGCCTGTCTTTATTAAAGAGCAGCAGCACTGCAGCTGCAGAGCTTCTCTTCTAGATTAAGGAGTTTAATTATGTTAATGTATTTTGATTACATATGCTTCGTGCTTCATAACAGTGGCAAAAATATTTTATTAAAGGCTATTTGATGTAGTGCATAAAAATATATATTGCATTGCTATATATGCAATATAAACTTGGATTAGTTAAAATACATGACAAAATAAGTTTTAACTAATGACTTACTATGACAGTCATAATTTGATCATTAAGTATTGTCAATTCCACGTGTCGTGTCCCCCCCCCCCCCCCATGCGATCCACTTATCCTGCTTAGTTTTCATAGGGTTGAGGTGCCACTCCAGCTTCACCATGGACCTCTATGCAAAAGCAAGGGGAATAAACAGGAATTAGAGACATGCACACACCTGCAAGGCTATGATCTTACTGGCATCATGGAGATGTAGTAGGATGGTTCCCACTATTGATGTGCTGGAACGGAAGGATACAGACTCATCAGGAAGGACAGGCAGTGGAGACGCAGAGTGGGTCTCACCTTCTATGTCAATGACCAGATGAAGTGCATGGAGTGCACAGGTTGGATGTGGAGCTTACTGAGAGTGGGTCAAGATGAAAGAGAGGGCAGGGACATGGGACAGTACAGTGGGGTCTGTTACAGGCCACCCAACCAGGAAGACTGAACAGATGAGGCTCTTTGTAGACAGGCAGGAGCAGCCTCATGTTCAAAGCCCTGATCCTCATGGAGGATTTCAACCATTCCTATATCTATTGGAGGACGACACAGCAGGGGTGATTGGTAACAACCATCATGGCTTCACCAAGGGCAAATCATGCTTGACAAATCTGGTCTATGATGGAGTTACAGTGTGGGTGGGTAAGAGTGACTGGCATCATCTACCTGGACTTGTACAATATATTTGATATCTTTCCACATGATATCCTTGTCTCTAAATTGGAGAGGCATGAATTTGATGGGCAGACCACTTAGTGGATAAGGAATTGGCTGGATGGCCACACTCAAAGACTTATGGTCAACCGATCGATGTTGGAGCATCATTCCTCAGGGGTCAGAATTAGGACTAGTGCTGTTCATCATCTTTGTCAGACACATAGACAATGGGATTGGTGTGCTCTCAGCAAGTCTGCCAATGACACCAAGCTGAGTGGTGCTGTCGACATGCTGAAGGTAAGGGATGCCACACAGGGGGACCTTGACATGCTTGAGAGGTGGGCCAATGCCAGCCTCGTGAAGTTCAAGAAAATGAAATGCAAGGTCCTACACCTGGGTCAGAGCAGTCCCTACAGGCTGGGTGAAGACTGGATAGAGAGCAACCCTGTGCAGAACTTGGGGGTGCCGATTGACAAGAAGCTCAAGATGAGCCAACAGTGTGCACTTGCAGCCCAAAAAGCCAACTCTATGCTTGACTGCATCCAAAAGAGCATGGCCAGCAGGTCAAGGATGGTGCTTCTCCCCTTCTTTGCTCTCATGAGACCCCACCTGCAGTAATGCATCCAGCTCTGGGGCCCTCAAAGTAAGAAGGACATGGACCTGCTTGAGCGAGTCCAGAAGAGGCCACAAAGATGATCAGAGGTGCTGGAGCACCTCTGCTCTGAAGGCAGGCTGAAAGAGTTGGGGTTGTTCAGCCTTGGGAAGAGAAGGCTTCAGGGAGACCTTAAAGCAGCTTCCAGTGCCTAAAGGGGGCTGACAAGCAAATCTGGAGAGGGACTTTTTACAATACTATGCAGTGATAGGACAACTGAATTAAACTGAAAGAGGGTAGACTTAGATTAGATATTAGGAGAAGTTCCTCACTATGAGGGCGGTGAGGCACTGGCACAGTTTGCCCACAGAAGTTGTGGCTGCCCCATCCATGGAAGCGTTCAAGGCCAGGTTGGATGAGGCTTGGAGCTTCCACTTGATCTAGTGGAATGTGTATCTGCCCGTGGCAGGGGAGTTGGAACTAGATGAGTCTAAGGTCCCTTCCAAACCAAACCACTCTGTGATTCTATGAATTACATTGTGACTTAAAAATCAAAGTTTTCTCATTGCACTCCTTAGACATCTGGTTGAGAGCGAAACATTTCTTCAGATTGTGAAGTTTAAGATCTCTATGGTTACCATATCCAGACAGAGTTTCTCCTAGTTCTGTGCCTATTACCTGTTGCATTCTTCAATAATCTCTTGATGGCATAATTAAAGAGTTTTGATGTCATGTATCAGAGTGAAGAAATGTGTAATAAATGTCTAGGAGATATCTGAGTGAAGAAAGGGTTTCTGAGAGGGCAAAAGGCACTGGAGGCTGCACAAAGCTAGGCAGAAGATCAGTGTGAGCAATATATAAGATTGTTAGACTCTTCTGGAGTGTCCTTCCTGTATATGAGTATATACAGTTGAGAATACATGCTCAAAGCCATGTATATGAGTGTTCAGCATCATACACCTGGATTTAAGCACAGCAGAGATTGAACTCCGTTTAGACCCTTCTTTTCGTGCCAGACAATTTCCCCTTTAGTTACTGTTTGTTTACATTTACCACCTTCTATTGACCTCCCAGCTCCTCTTTTTGCATTACCAATAGGGAAATCCCTGCTGAGAGCACCAGACCCAAACGTGACTATAGTGCATGCTCTGCTGCGAGATGAGATGTGAATGAATAACCTCCACTTTGTTGCTATTCAAAGACTACACCAGTTAGCAAATATCCATTGTTTTCCTCTTAAAATCACAACTACAGTCTTATATACAGCACTAAGGACTTATTTCTGGGCCAGGCAAGGTTTCCATGTTGCAAGAAATAATATTTAGTTTTATAAATCTCAGAATGTTTGAGTTTGCTTCTTGATCTCTTCTGTTTCACTACACTTTTGTGGTCACAGCAACAAGCCCGAGTCTTGATGCTATGGAAGAAAAATGTGAAGCAGCTGACGAAGAATTACTGGTCCCATTAATTAGTGTTGACTTTATTCTTTTGTCTGTGTTCTAATGCTAGAGCACAGAAACAGGATAAGATCCCACAGCACTGTCCAAAATGGAAGTGAGACACAATTCGTACATCTAAAAGCTTTACACCTGCATATTTTCCTATCGGCATCATCAGATTGAAGCTAGTGCCTCTTTTCCACGTGGTGAACACAACCTAACAGATAAAACAAAGAAAAGACCTTGCTTTACTACCTTGGGTTTAGATAGTTCAGTACCTAAGGATACCACAGGAATTACTGTGCACAAAAATTAATCCTGATCTATAGCAGCCACATATTAACAGATCACATATTAACACAGATGTTTAATACGGAGGCATAAGCAATGGAGATGCAGCAAAGGACCATTTTTCTCTGTGTAAAGCAGAGGTAATGGAGGCAATGTACAGGTCTGTGATCACATTTTAAGAGGACCATTGCAGTTCAGGGGAAAGTGCAGAAGAGGGCTGCAGTGAAAGAAGGAAAACAGAGAAAAGAAAGGTGATTTTATTATGGTGAATTTACCTTCACAGGGAGAAAAATGTGGAGCCCAGAGGTATAGGAAGAACTGGCAGCTGGAAGCCGAAGCTATGCATGTCTGATCACAGCGTTTGGTCAAGGGTATTTATCAGTGAGAGCAGACTGCTGGTGAGAGGTGAGCTCTCTACCTCTTGCTGACTTCAGGTTAGTGTTGGACCCCTTCTGGGATCTGCCGGGGCAGTAGCACCCTCGGAGAAGAAATGGCCACGCAGGAAGAGTGAAGGTGAATGTGGTGCATGACAGATCCCTTCTCGCCTGGGTTGTGTCTAGGGATGCCGTGGGTGAGAGGGAACATTGCAGCAGCACCCAAAGGCAGGCACAACATATTGCACCTGCCTGGATTCTTGTGTTGGCCATACTCCATGCAAATACTACTCAGTGAAACCTGAGGTTCTCATACATGTACTGAATCATTATAGTGAAGTACTGATCCCCTCTAGCTCATTGGTAGAGCCAGGCTGATTACAAAGGAGTCATTAAGGTCCTTGAGGCATCATAACCATTGCACCCAGCGGAGTAGCCAGGAGTGCCAGCTGGATACAGATTATGGTGATGTTGCTGTATCTGTCTAATAACCTGAGCTAGTTTGTGTGAAGGGTTGGTTGGCCATGTCTGCCAGGCTGCACAGCACCTAGTGCTTCTTACTTTGTGTGACAGAGGAGCATGCAATCAGGTGGGGAAGGGAGGCTTATCCTGGATTAACAACCAAACCTGCATACTCCTTGCTCTTGCTGCCATGCTTGTATCTGAAACATGGCCAAAATATCTTTGTTAAAATTTGTCTTTTAAAATTAAATAGAATTTTAAAACAGTCAGCAACATCTGTTACTGGTTTTTCTTCCCTTGGGCTTATTTCAAATAACAGACTCCTCAGCAACCCTGCATTTGAGAGCTGATCCAGCTGCAGCCCCCACTGAAGGCAGAATGGTTATGACAAACCTCATTCTGTGCTGTGATTTGAAGGAAAAGAAACACAGCAAGCTTGGACTGAGGTAGGCTGTTCAAATAAAGCTGCATGAACTTTCACACTTTATATTGTTCATTGTGATGTTTACAAAATGAACCACAGATGTTTTACCTTGTTGGGTTTTTATATCCCCTGGTTGAATCACCTATTATTCAGGTCTGAGCAGCTCAAAAAGGAGTCATAATGAAGAGGTACCCAAAAGAAAGTCAATATTTTATTTGGTTTTGAGATAATCCTCTGCATATACCTAAAAAGATAATGAAATGAACATAATCTCTACTAATGACATGGTGTAACATGCTGAGAAGTAACTGATCCTATCCAAAATGCTTGTGTTTCCCATCATCTAAATTGAATCGAAGAGGATGAATTAGGATTGAATTTTGCCCATAGTTTGCAGCTTTTCTTTAAATATTCTGCTGTGATCACAACATAGGAGTAGAGAAGAATGAAAAGTTTCTGAGACAACCTTTGATCTTAACAATGTATTTTCAGCCCTCTTGAGCAAGTGAGACCCCATCAAGCAAATCAAACTGCAAACATTATGTAAACTCTCGATGTGATGGGAAATGACAAGACATGCTGACAAATGCCAAGTATAACAGCAGGGCATGGAGAAATCCCTTACTTTTGGAAAAAAAATAGTCACATGTTCTCTGACAAACATGCCAACACATTACTGCAGCATCCTTTGAGGATGAGACTGATGTGCAGAAAGAAAATTCTTTGGCAAGAGTTAACCTAACTCTCATTCAGTCTGCTGAGTCCTTCCTAGAAAGGAGAATGGAGATTTGGCTATAGTGTGCTGTTTGAGAGCAGCAGATGTCAACCAATTCAAAACAAAATTTCCCATCCAAACACATCCCCAGGCTTTTTACTGTGTGCTTCATTTGTTTTTTGTTTTCAAGAAGTTGTGTAATAATATATCTAGAGCCCCAGAATACATGTTATAATTTTAACAGAGCACTGTCCTTGGAAAGTTTTCAAAGTGTTTCTGTATATTTGCAGTATCTGCAGTTAGCACACTCAAAGTCAGAGTGATTCATTTCCTGCCCAGTGGCCATTTGTTGTTTCATACCTTTTTTTTGGCTGCACCTTTACAAATATAATGGAAAAATCACTACATTCAGATAATGAAAGTGAAGGAATTAAAAATTAAGCATACAGCAGAGAATGTCAGCTGCAGAAACTGGCTTGCAAATGCCAGTGCAGAGTGGTTTTCTGTATTAAATAGCCGTGGACAGTGCCTACACCTTTGGAGTTAGGGGTCAGTTATTTGGAATCAGCTAGAGACATGGGTTACTTCTACAGTGGAAGTTCCTGAGCAGTGAAAAGAGAGAAAGTTCATATTTTTGCTTAATAATTGATATTTCGGTGTATTTTGTTTTGGAGTGAATCTGTGCTAATCATTAGTGCTTTGTATATTTAGTCATTAGTGGTTTCTTGTTTGAAAGTGCAGGCTCCCCAGAGGCAGTCAGGTGCTGCACGCATAGGTGAGGTCTGGGGAATAGAGCATCGCTTATGACATCTGGGTCTTACCAAATCCAGAGTATGTCAAGCCCAGGTCCACGATAGCAAAGTACACCTTATTGTATGTTGGGTAACTTCTCTAAATTTGGTCTTATGGAAGAAAACCATAGAGAAGCCATCAAACTCTTCTAGGCAGTCCGGTCAAAGTAGCTGCTAGCAAAACAGGAGCCCACAGCATGCTTTAATCAAAACATTCACCTATCTCTGTGGCTCATCTCTTGTGCTTGTTTGTCCTAGGAGCTCATCTAGCAATGCCAAGGGCCGGGCATTGCTTCTTTGAGCTGGTATTGTGAGAAAAGCAGCAGAAAGGCAAGAGGTACTAATAATAAAGATGCAGGAGCACTAGATACTTCATTATCACTGCCCTCAGAAGCAGTTAAGTTGACTGAAGGAATCCAATGTTTGAGGAAGTACTTCTGGGTAAAAGATCTAATCTCTTTCTTATTTGAATTCAGTAAAATTCAGGAAAAAGGGCTTTGCTTTTCTTGAGAGAAACTAAGATTATATCTGATACCTGACTGCATTCCTCTGTTTTCCTCTTCCTGGGGAGACCTGAGCTAATACAAGTTTCAGCTTGTATTAGCTAGTGTCAAGAACTGTGACTGGTTTCTTGTAGAAAGATAACAGGACTTTGTGGTCTTCTTGAAACAAGAACGAACAAATAATAGAGGTTCTCACATACCTTAAAATTGGTCTATGATGTATGGATTTAAAGAAGGACGTGTTTGGCAGAAGTCTTTCAAACAGAATCTGAAGGCTTCACATAAATAGCACAGAAAAGGTGTTTTGCCTAGGATGTTTTTTTAAAGCATGGGTAAAATCAACAAACTCTTTGAGAAATGGGAAGCCCATTTGCAACACTCCCAGTTTGGAAAAGCAAGGACAGCAGTCTGACTGACACAGACTAGAAACATGGAAGCACCAGGAAACAACAAGAATATCCACAAGAATAAAGGATCAGATCCGTTTTAGGATTATTATGATGGTTTTCCAATCTGTTTCTAACCATGGAAAGGAGATAGATTGGATTATCCCCCTTCAGGTACTGCAAAGATCACAGAATTGCAGAATGGGTGAGGCTGGAAAGGACCTCTGGAGATCACTCAATATAACTCCTCTGATCAGGGTAGGTTGCTCACAGCCATGCCTGGTCAGGTTTTGAGTATCTCTCACAATGGTGACTCCACAGCCTCCTTGGGCAGCCTGTGCCTGTGCTTGATCACTCTCACAATAAAGAAGCATTTCCTGATGTTCAGTTTCTTGTGTTTCAGTTTGTGTTCATTGTCCCTGAACCTGCTATTGGACACCACCAAGAAAAGCCCAACTCCCACTCATTTACTCCTTCCCGTCATATATACACATTGCAAAAAGATTTCCCTAGGCTGAAAAAAGAGTCTCATCTGTTTCAGCCTTTCGTCATATGAGAGATTCTCCAGTTCCTTAATCATCTTCATGGCACTTTGCAAGACTAACTCCAGTATGTCCATGTACTTCTTGTACTGGAGATCTCAAAACTGGATCTAGCACTCCAGATCTGTCTTACCAGCCATGAGAAGAGGGGAAAGTTTCCCCCTTCTCTTCCACTTTTCCCAGTTCAGTCCAGGAGGCTATTGAACTTCTTGGCTGCAGGGGCACATTCCTAGCCTGTGTTCAACTTGGTATCCACCAGGACCCTCAAGATCATCTTTGCAGAACTGCTTTCCAATCCTTTGGTCCCCAGCCTGTACTGATGTCTGGGGTTATTCTTCCCTTGGTGTAGGAGACTGCATTTCCTCTTCCTGAACATCAGGAAGTTCCTGCCAGCACATTTCTACGTCCTGTCCAGGTCCCTCTGCATGGCAGCACAATGATTTGATGTATCAGCACCCTCGTGATTTTGTACTGCCTGTAAACTAGCTATGTGTGCACTCTGTTCCATTACGAAGGTCACTCCTAAAGATGTTTAATTTGCTAATCTCTGTTCATTGTGATCTGTTGGAAGATTGACAGAGATAGGAACAACTGTCAATGCCCTTTCATGAATGGAGCACCTCTCACGGTCTTGCAGAACAGCCCTCTGGAAGACAGACAGTGTACAGACCATCAGCATGTGGCTTGGAGACAGCCAGCAATATAAGCAACTGAGGGAAACAGCTGAGAGCGAAGACAAAGGCATTGGGGGCTTAGGGTTTGGAGGGAAATGGATGACTTCACCTGAGCTGCTGGAGGACCACCAAAGTCATGTATTCATAGCTGACAAGAAAGCTACCAAGGATTTCCAGGATAAACTGGCAATGAATCAACTCACAGTCTTTCAGCTGGTCTTCAGCTTAAGGACCAAGGTCAGTGGATGGATGCCAGATAACTGCAAATGGCTCTGGAATTTGCCATATTACTTACATTTTTTATTGTAGTAATGCATCAGAAAAGGAAGCAGGTGCTAGCAAGGAAGATGGATGCAGATCGTGGTGAGCCTAGGAGCATCAGCTCTGCATCTTGCTGAGAGCCAGCAATTCTGGCATGACTCATGAAAAGGCAAGAAGAATCAGGAAACAATTAAATTCTGTTTGTAATGGGCAGCCATTTGGTTTCAAAAATAAAGAAAGGGTCAAAAGGCAGAAGATGATGGAGCATCAGAAGTGCAAATCACTCTCTGAAGCAAAAACTGAGCAGAAAGAAAAGCATCTGAGGGTATGAAAATCAGATTTTATGGCTAAGTCTGGATGTGTAAAGCACAACGTAGGCTTTTCACTACTGTGTACGCAATGCGTAACAACAGCAAATGCTGTAGTCATAAGAAAAGACATGCAAGATCTCCTGGAGAATAAGGAGTTCTGACAACAATGGGGGCTGAAAATCAGACATCACATTATTCAGTGAAGAGGTGAACTCAAAAATCCATTTTACCAGCATTACGACTTCTGATTTTGCAATATAGTCCAGGAGTAGTTATAATGCACTGGCAAATGCAAACATGAAGATCAGTTTTAAAAAGTGGTTTGGACAATTTTCAGCAAAACCTCCTACCGTGTTTTCAGAAACTGTTACAGCACCTGCTCGCTGAGAAAGGCACCTTGCAAAGCAAAACCAAGGAATGATCAAGCTACATCCTGACATGGGCATCTTGGTTGCTCTTCATGCAACCATGAAAATCTACACTTCTCTTTGCTCCCCCGTTACCCCCAGAATGTGCAGCCACTGTCATGGAGATTTCATAAAGCCTGGAGAAGTCTCTCTAAACACACTCTGCTTTCTGCCTGTTGCAGCAGTCTGGACAAGAATTAGAAAAGGATGTTCTTGGTCTATGACAAGCATCATGACCAGAGCAAACTAGGGCTGTGTTTACTCTGCTTTTTGCTGTGTGAAAAGAAAAACAATTGTTTATCACTGATCTCAGTTGGAGCCATTTGATGGTTTCTTTCTGAGCTCACTTTGCTTACAATTCAATAAGAACTAAAAATAGTAACATAGATAATCTAATTGCAGATCAGTAGATATCCTGACCATTCTCATTCTCAGAACATGTATCCCACGTACACAAGATGCACACACAATGCACAAGCTTTCTAGCAGCGGTAGCTTTTCACCTAGAACAAGGGTGACATTTGTGAACCATAAAGCCTATCAAAGTTATCCTGCTCAGTTCATATAGCGCAGAGGCTTTCTTAAAATAAATAACAAATGTTGATCTCTCTCCCTGATTGCATAACATGGCCAAGGAAAAACATAAATGTTTAAACCCTTGAATTTCATATGCACTGGAGAAATCTTGGAGAAAAGAAAACAGGAAGGCATTCCTAATATTAAAAATAGATTGCTTCCTGGAAGTAAGAACACTGATGATCTTGTTGACTTGTTATTTTTCATGTTAAATGCCATATCATACAGAATCAGAGCCAGTCAGCTCCTGGTTTTGCTTGAAATTTGCCTGAAATACAAAACTTATATGTTAAATTTTATACTTTGGATTGATTCTCTTTATGTGACACATTTCCATGTAAAAGATGCTGTTACAGGCTGTTACCAATTTCAGAACCTCCAGAAAGAAGTATCTTAGCCTTAAAAGTCCTAAGTAGGAGCAAGATAAATATTCTGCTGGATAATTAACATCCAGCAAAGTAAGTGTCAGTCTGAAAGCTGGGCATTTCCAGGGGAATTCCCTACAAGGAATATTGCTGGAAATGGTAGAGATTTCCCAAAAAGAAAAAAAAAATTATATATACCTACAGGTTATACTCCAATTTAAAGCACATGCCAAGGCTATGTACCCAAATACATATGGCCACCTTGTATACCAATATGATTTTACAGCATGGCACCCCAGCTAGCAGAAGCTGTTGAGACCACAAAACCTTTGTGTTCCACTGTCGCTATCAGTTCCCAGGCGGCAAAAGGCAGGTTTCCATGTACAGTTTCATGTCAAAGCCGTGAAGCTCAAATGCACTTAGCAGACCCTTTGCTGGGTAATTGTGAGCTGTTGTCAGTTTCTTTGATGGAAAAGTTCACCTTCAGAGATGGGGAGGACAGCTCTTTCTCTGCAGCTGTGAAGCTCACTTGCAGGTTCCAGCAGGCAAAGCTCACCCCTCAGCGCAGGCTGAAGTGGGAAATCTACTTTGTCTTGGTATTCCATTATTATTGCATAGGCACAACAAACAAATACAGTGCAAACTTGCTATAAAACAGGGCAATCAGGATTATATGAAGACTAACAGACTAGAAGGTTAATGCCCAGTGAATAGCAGTCATCCAAATGCAGAGACCAGGCAGAGAAAAGTCATGCTCCCAATTGCATTTCATACTTTTTCTTCTGATGTTCACCTTCTCAAGTTCCCAAACATATAAGTGAAAAAGAGCAGCTTATAAGTGAAAAAGAGCAAACCTGGAGGTGTCATTTGATTCTCATCAGTTTTTTCTGTTACTAAGAAAAGGTGGAGATACGTAATACACTTCTAAAATGTATGTCTCATCAGACAAAATCTCGTCTACTGATTATATCATAAATACAATTTTTTTGCTAAATAAAACCCACCAACCAACCCACAGTATAAATGTTATCAATGCTGTTGTAATTTTCTACTTGGGAAGGATCAAAAGGAGGGAATCTTTTTTGCCTGAAAGAGACACAGGATTTCTTTAAATATAAGGTTTTCTTTCAGTTTTCATTAAAAACATCATACTAGTGTTACTCAAACATTTTTCCTCTTTCAGTTTTCACTCAAGTCCTTCTCTCAAGTTTTTCAAGGTAAGGAAAGTGAATTTTCTGAGTTTTCCTCTGGCCACTGTGCAGTTGTGGGTTCTGCTCCCAGTAAGATGCCCATGTAAAAGACTTGTGAGGAAGCAGGAAAACATTTCTCACACAACTTTTTCTGCAGTGCAAACATTTTTCACCCCTGTGGGCAAAGATGGTTTCTGGTGCTTTCCAGCCTATGAAACCTGATGGTCTGCAAACATTGCTAAAGATTCCATGAATTTTGGTGTGTATGAGTCTTTTCACTCAGTCATTGAGATAGGTGACACTAGTGTGAGGTTCAGCTGCCATTCAGCTGGGTGCTTAACCTGTCATTTCCAATCTCTGCACTTCCTTTTCCCACTTGCGAAAAGTGGGAGAGGACACAGACTGCACAAGTACACCTCCTGTACACCTTCTATTATTTTTGCTGTTGCCGCAGTTGTTGCTGTATGTCATTGCAGGTAAAATTTTATATCACAGTGGAAAAAAGACTACAAAGATAAATATTCTAAAGAACATTACATATTCTGCTAAAACTTTTCTGAGTTTCAATGGCAGCTTGAAGCACATTGTACCTTGCTGTCCTGTGGATCCTTGAAATACAGACTAATTCCCCATGAAATTAAGTGTTTATACACATCTAAGTTGCGTCCTCATGCTTTGCCTTGGATAAACATTGGGCAAAGTGGTTTATATCCTAAGGTTGTTTTCCGTCTGAAAGGTGATCCCTAAAGCAACTTCAGTCAAAAGACGTGCAAAGATGAATGATGGTTTTCTTCTTCCAAAGGTCTTTCAACAGAGCAGTTTAAGATGCCATTCTTCAGTTGTGCTCAGTTGTTCTATGAATGAAGCACTTGGTTTTTGTCATTAATTACAAGGTTTTGTTAGTCAAACTTTATTTCTTTTCCCTGTGAAAATATCACACCTCCAGATTAGGGCATTGCCAGTCATTTTCTTAACAAGGTAAACACAGTGTTTTATCTTAAAAACATGCAGTTTTATTCCAGGACAGATGAAGTGGGTGCTAATGACACCCAAACGGCCATAGCAAAAATCAGTTTGTCCATGTGCAAGTTTATCCTTTAAATGCTTGAACATTGCTCATCCCTCGAAGCACATCTCATTTCATATTCCTCGGTTCCTGGGACTTGTCCTTGCTGATTAGGACATAAAGCCCTGAGCAGCCAAACCAAGCTCCATTCTGGTCACTCTTCTCAGTTAAGTCACTACTAGTGCTGTGGAGGAAAAGACAGTAAATGCAAAAGAATATGAGGTTTCCAACTACCCAAATTGGCTGGAGGAAAGGGGCTGAGAAGACTCTTTCTTACACTTCTTTAATCTCTTCCCCAGCCTCTTGAAGAGTTTGTCCTAACTAAAGAGTTCAGCTTGGACAATGCAAGGAGACAGCCTTCACCCCGCTGTTAGTTTTGTCTTCTTTTCACTGCACTCCTCCAGTCTTTCTGGGTAATAGGGACAACTGGGCAGAAACATATCTGCTACCCTTTCTCCTCATCTTTACCTGTCCTTTCTTCATCCAGGAGGTGAAGGACATAATTTTCTTAATCTAGTTGTCTTCATCCCTAGGCCCATGGCTGGTGAGTTCTCAGCCTTACTTACCAGGGATAGGGAAGTAAGCATTCAAGCATGATTTCAAACTCCATTATGTCCCTGCAAATGTGATTTGGGTTATCTCAAAATCTATCTCTTTTGTTGCTTTATAAAGTTTTGAAAAATAAATCAAAATAAATCAAAATTACCAAGAAAAGTAAAAATACAACATGAACTTGACTTAGAAAAATGGAAACAAGAACGGATAATCAGGTAAATGCAAGTTCTCAAGAGCAGAAAGAAAAGAAACCATCCACTTTAGCAAGTGAGGAACACAGTATTGGGAACCTCTTTCATGGCCAGCACCATACACAAAACCGAAAGCTGTTCAAACTTCCCTGTTTGCAAAGGGTTCATCATTATCTTTAACGATGGATTTTTGGTACTTCAATAGCTCATTCAGAAGAAGATCCTATTTCTTTGGAATAGAAAGGGGATGTGGCATAACTTCTGAATCATGAAGCAGAAAAAGACTTCCTGCCTCATTGAAGTGATGCATCCCTTTTATCACTCAGATGATACTGAGATCAGAATTGAAAGCGACTGGTGATAACTTTCTTACTGGAGGTTTTCTGTCTGGAACAAAAACATGGCTGGCTTCTATGTGAGGCAGCATGCAAGTAAGATGTATTTGGTGTGATACATTTTGCCACTTCTGTGAGTTAGTATATGATTTATGGATGACAGTACGTCTATCTGCCACTTTTCAGGTAAATATGACCTTTGTTTTCCTCCGAAAATAACTAAAAGCCTGTAAATTTCTTCAGAAAATATTCCAGATGGCATGAATTTGGAAACATCAGCCACATCTTATCACAGTAATTTGATAATGTGGAATTCATTCCTTTCCACAGTAGTTCAGTGTTACAATAGAATGTATGTTTGTGTTTAGAGTACGAGTTTGTAAAAAATATCCAGATAATGTAACAACTGAAATAACATGCCCTAGTTTAGAATTTCACAAATGCAATTCTGAGATTTTTGAGAAGTTTCATCTCAAAACACACATGGTCATGTGAAATAGATTCATTTTTACACAGCAGTTCTATGGAAAGCTTCCTACTGAAATATTTTCCCAGAGTAACCTAAACTTTTAGTGATAGAATAATTTAGGATTTGCGTGAGCTCTGGGGGTCATCTAGTCCATCGTTCTGCCCAAACCAGGGCAAGCGTCAAAGTCAGATCAGATTATGCAGGGCCTTGTCTCTATCAAATTTGTAAAATCTGCAAAGTTGCTTCTCTAGGCAACCTGCCCCGGTGCTCATGGTGAAGAGTTTTTCTTCATACCTGTCTGAAAAGTCTCTTGGTCTTATGTACGACTACTTCCTCCTGTTCTTTTACCTGCAAGAACCTAGCTCTAACTTCTCTCTATGCTATAACAGTAGCTAAAACCAGCAATCAGGTCCCCCTAAGCCTTTACTTCCACGGGGCAAACCAACCCATCTTCCTCAGCATCTCCTCACTGCTGGCTTGTATTCAATTTCTCATCCAGCAGATTCCCTTTCTCCCATAAAACTGTCCCAGCCCATGCTGCTGCGTGGGGTTACTGCACCAGAATGCAGGACATGTTGTTTCTTTGCAGGTCTTAGTTGAAATTCATGAGGTTAATGTTAACTCATGTTAGTTTGTTCCTCCACCATCTCAGGATCTTGCTTGAGGTTGCCTGGAATAGTTTGGAATGGTCTGACAGTCCACAGCATTTCTGTCCAACACATCATGCTGTTTATGTATCAAATTCCCTATAACATACCTGAATGTACTTGTAAATGCATATGCCCTGTGACTATTTTCAGGCATCCAGAACCTAGAATGTCTTCCCAAATGCAAAGCATAGAAAAGTGCTTATCATGAGACCAGAAGCCAGGACCGCTCAAGGTGATGGTGCTGACAGGTGCCCCCCTCTCCCTTACTCCCCCTTGGAATTATAGCTTTTAAGTTTTAGGACTGATATAAGTGCATAATCCTGTCTTTTCTTTCCCTTTTTTCTTTTTTTTTTTTTTGTTTTCCTAATGAGCTAAATGTTATAATATCTCTTTCAGCACTATTAGCCTGGTATTATGTGGTGAAATGATGGCACTTCCATTAATCTCAAGGAGCAGAAGCTTTCTTTCTTATTATCCCTCCTTTACCATTTATTACGATGAGAAGAAACCTGCTTAACTGATACACTTCCTAATGGATGAGCAAGGAGGTTATAGAAAGGTAAGCAGTAGTAATAACAGTTGTAATGGTAGCAATCAGAAGCCAATAAAACACATTTGATGCTGACCTCAATTAACATTGACATGCACTCTCATTTTAGCAGTAATATCAAGTGACTGCTGCAACACAGTTAAAGCCCAGAGCTCTGTTTTCAAGGGATGCTGATGACAGTTCTGTTTTCAAAACAAACAGCTGGAGGCCACAAATCAGGATACCAAGTTGAGACGTGGTCTCCTGAGGTTCCTGCGATCCTGAGCTTGAGCTCTCAGATTAACACAGTGCTGCTACAGAGAGAGTCACATTGCTTTTCTCATTTCAGATGATGAACAGGTGTAACCTGCAATGTTAAAATCCTGCCAGGAGTGGAGCAAACATCCTCAGCTGGGATGACACAGGCCCTCTTCTAGTTTATAAAGACAGATAATATGAGATACTCACTGAGTCTCAGGCTTAACCTTTGAGGTTAGAAAGTTCAAACCAATTTGTTGAGAAAAGCTAAAGGCTTATATTAACAAGTCTCAGAAAGGATCTGGGTAAGGAGAGGGGCCTGGACTAACAGTGATATGGAAACTCCTACAGTCAGGAACAATATTCACAATGCATAACTCAGGCTGCACTGACATCAGTGTTTTTGTTCCTTTCTGAAAGGGAAGCAAATCTTCCACTCTCCCCATGGGTGAACACTTTGGTCATGCTGGGGCAGTATTGCAGAGTGTGAAAACTGTGGCCCCTTCAGGTGACGCTGGACAGAAAGTTGAGCTCTAGAAACACAACTGATGTCCCAGTCACTAATGGGCATTCAGGCTATGAGAGCTGACTAGAAACAGTTCAAAACCTCTTCTCTCCACATACAGTGTGATCACTGAGTCCTTGACACACTCATCCACTGTCAGAATGAAAATCCTTTTGTATCTGTTTTTCCAATTCTAGCATCCTATTTAGCTGTTTCTCAGTACTGTTACTTCTACTGCGGGTTACTAGTACTAACAGTCAATATATAGAGAACCTGTTTGCCAAATCAAAGATGATGCCACCAAGAGTCCAGATGAGCTGCATCTGAAGGTGCTGAGAGAACTGGCTGCTGTCACTGCAAGGTCTCTCTCTATCATCTTCAAAAAGTCTCTCTAATGAGTGGAGCAAAGCAAGTGTTATGTGCTTCAGTTACATATCTTCAAAATAGGCCAAAATGCCAGTCCAGGGAACTGCAGATGGGTTAGTCTCACTGTGATTCCTGGGAAAATCTTGAAGCAAGTCCTCTTGCTGTCAGAAGATATTTCTGGCATATAAGGATATGAAGGTGATTTGGAATAGTTAATAAGGATTTACCAATGGTAAGTCATGCCTAGCCAACTTGATTGTCTTCTGTGATAAAATAACTGTCTTTGTAGGTAAGGGCAGAACAGTGGATGTCATCTACCTTGGCTTTTGCAAGTGTTTTGAGACTGTTACTAAGAGCGTTCTTGTATCCTAAGTTAGGACATCACAGTCTGGATGGCTGGATACCTAGATGACTAAAAGGTTGGTTGGATAATCAGGTTTACAGGGTTAATGGGTCATCCTTCACCTAGAAGATGGTTGGGCTGCTACAGGGGTCTATCTTGGAACCTCTTATGTTTAACATCTTTACCAGTGACCTGAAGGTGGTGGTGAAGTACACTTTGATTGGATTTCAGAGCTGGTCCTGCTTTAGAGGCCTTCTGCAGTACCTTCCATCCTTATTTGCCACATGACCCTTTGAGAAGGCATTAAATGCAGCCCAGGCTGTTCCTTCAGATGATGTTAACATCTGTAATGCAGTATGCATCAGCATTCTTTACACTTCAGCACAGTATCCACTGCTGGCAGTTTCTCTTTTTCCATGCCATGGGTTTGTTAATCATGGAAGACCACAATGAATAAAAGGGATCTATCACTTAGAGGTCACATTCTGAAGCTGTGATTTAGTTTTCTCTCTGTTCTAATTCAAGCAATGGATTTCAGTGCTTAGCTTCCACTTTGTATGTTCCAGCTGTCAATATGTTCTCAAATCAGTGCAAGGTTTTCCACTCAAAGAGTTAAAGACAGGAGAAATATTCTAACACTAATGAGTCAAATACTATAGCTAAGAAAGGGCTGCATGTCCTGAAATAGACTGGAGAGGATCAGTGCTGGAACTAAGTTTCCGTGTGAACCTCTGACTTTTATAAATACCAGAGACTCCTTCCTTTCAGATCCCAAGTTTACCTTCCTCATCTGGCTTGTTGCTTCCTTTAGCTGCACTGGGAGGGGACTGTTTTGTAGGGAGAAGCCTGGGTTATTGTTGTCTAATTTGCCTTGTTTTTTTCCACAGATAGTGTCCCATGGGCTTCAGAAACTGTGAGACCAGTGAAGAGTGATTTTTCTATGCACAGGTTGTGAGATCTTGCAAAGACAGCAGCAAGCAAAACCTCCGTAGGATTAAAATCAAAGGTGAAGCACTCATGGATTTCAGTGACAGTTTCACCTAGTCCCTTTTGCAGGATGGTATTTCTCACAGGGAGGAGGTTTGTATGAGGGCAAAAATCCAGTGCATTTCAGAGAAAATTGGATTCTATAAACCCCAGTACTCAAGGGTTGTGGCATATTATGTATAGCATTTAACTTTTTGCGTAACATCACCCTGATGGTTCTTGCAGACCCCAGGCAGGAAATCACTCTAATGTAATCACACTGTCCTCCTGTTCTCTCTTTCTGACCTCTGAAGCGACTTAAATCCACAGACCATTTTAATCCATTAGTTTTCTCTTTTATCATTTTATATATGTACTTCAATGCTGAGGGAAAGCTTCAAATAGAGCTTACTAGGCACTAAGAAGTCTGACCATGGGAGCAGAAGCCGCAGCCAGTCCAGTTTTGCTGGTTCCAGGCTCAGAGGGCAGACCTGTCTGGCTTTCCCTTTTATTCCAATCTCAAATGGTATTAACATATTCTTCTAATATTTTTTTTTTTTTTTAAACTGCCTGATCTGGGAGGGCTGAGTTTAGAGAAATGAGTCTGCAACTTGGGTTTTCCCTGCTGCTTTCCTAGCAGAACAGTAAACACTTTTTTCTAGGGCCTAATTAGCTCGTGCTTTTACAATGCCCATCAGTCTTACTTGCATCTCCATATATCCCCAGCAGTAACTAAGGAAAGGTAGACCAAGTTTATACAGCCTCGATCTAAAGATAGTGCGGAGGATGACTGAAATGTTAAGGTGTTAGTGCAAAACAAGGGAATAAGCAAGGAAAAAAATCCATCTGAATAGTTAACATCTAAGGTCTAGCATTATATTTCTAAGGTAGAGTCTTTTTAAAGGGGGAACAAAGTAGATTGTTTCTGAAATTTCCTGGGGCTCCACCCCAAGCTTACGGCAATATATGCAGAAGAAGCTTGTTTACAAGCTAGTATCAAATCTCTCACATGGGAGAAGACTTCAAGCGAGACAGTGGCTTGCTGGAAAAGCATGTAGATAGTGAGGCGTAAGCTGAAAAAAGGAGCTGGATTTCGCAAAGTGCAGCTTCATCAGGCTGTCTGCTTGGCTTCTTATGGGAAAGCCTTAGAAGAATCAGACAGGTTAACTGCTGCGTTGCACTGCCATGATCACACATGGCTTCAGAACCATGTGTGATCCTTGTGGATCCAGAACTCTCACATACCTACTGTGCATGGGCTCACAGACCTGTAGTGATACTGCCAGACATTGGGTGCTCAACTGCAACAGATGACAAGCTTCAAATCTGATGGGGCTTTTCTGCTCAGGCTCGTGTTCAGGACAGTTACTTGTCTGCAGAGAAGCTGTGGATGTGCGAGTCCCAGCAGCTTCAGGACTGAGCTCCTTATACCTAGCTACATTTTATTACTGGAGGTTTTCCCAAGGCTGTTATATCTGAGTATCTTCTAGAGGTTAATATGGCAAGGCAACATCCAAAGACACCGGAGTAAACAGTGTTTACATCTCATGGACTTTCAGCAGTTGTTTAGCACTTCCATGCTTTAGTCCCCAGGAAATTTTTCCTTGTAAAATTACTTAACTACACTTGCTTCCTAAAGATGTCAATGAGTTTTCCCTCTCTGTGCATTGCTGAGCATGGTTTGATGTGGTGTTTAGCAAACTTTGAGCTAGAAGCATAGAGTAGTAACAAAAATGTGATTTAGATTTTGCTTTATCAATTACCAGTTTGCATTCACCTTATGTTTTTCTCTGTCTTAAAAAAACTGTAAACAGGTTGACTTCTTTACCAAGATTGTGTGGAAATACAGGATATATATATTTAGCCCTAGTCAATCTGTTGAGAATGAGTAGGAAACCCATCAGTTCCTGACGCTGTAGTAGATTTCCTGTGCACAGCTTGTCAGCAGCCTGCTGGAGCTTAGGATATTCTGACTTTGTACTTGAAATGTCAGGAATGCATTGTTTATTTGCAGTGAAAAGGCTGAAAAGCAGGGTCTAAAGTCTCTTGCCCAGAGGTTGCACGACTCTTCAACAAGCCACTGACACGAGGTATAGGCTCTGCAGCTGGTGCATGGTGGTGATGAAGCATCACTGAAATCAGACCTCAGGCTGCAGTCATACATGCATTCTTTCTTTGGAGACTTGCTGTTTTTCCAAGGGCTCAGGATCCCCTGGAGGAAATTTAGCAGAATTCCCTTTATTAACCTACACGGTGCTCAGTGCAGGGCAATTTAAGTGTGTGTTGAAAAGTACATACTTATGATCACTTATGTGCAGGGTGAGCTCTGTAACTCTGGTAGAGAATTAAGGTGTTGAGCCAGAGTTTTAGTTACTTGTAACAGCTTACAAGTTACTTTATAAAGACCGCAGGGAATCATACCACAGTGTACCAAAGCACCCTTACAGAAACCTTAGTAGTCAATAGTGGAAGCCTAAGGAAAAAAGCAGGATAAGTGCATAGTGAACTTTTCCCACATACTGTATCTCAGTTTCCCATGATTTGCATCTCAGACATTTCTTGAACTTCTGATGGAATCTTTAGATTTAGTGCATCTGAATGCTTTCTTCTTCCACTGATTTGCTTCACATTTTTCTGAACTGATGTAAATATTAGCAAACTGTGGAAAAGAATTTCACTTCATCAATTCAGATAAGAAATCTGTCACAGACACTTCTGTGACAGACAGTTCTCCACCTTGTATCACCTTAGATAAGTGAATTGTTACAATGGGTGACAAGCATGTTTATGGCATGGTGATTTGAACATACATGTATTTATATGAATATATTAATTTGCTTAAAAGCCATGTAGTGGTCAGGAATTTTAATGAAGACTAGGAGTCAGAATGGGGGGAAGATATATAAACATACAGCAATGATTTTTCTGTAACCTGCTTCTAAAAGTGTCACTTGAATGCAAAGGTTCAAGGCTAGAGACAAATTTTGCAATCCTCTCTTCAATGCCTAAGACATATATCTCACCATGCAGAGTCGAATTCCAGCAGAATTATAAAGATTCCTTCTTAAATTGACTTCAAAGCTATTCCCATAACAGACTCAACAAACTGTATAGCCATGAAGGGATTCTACATTATACAATATTGATTTCTCTAATATCCATATAATTACACTGAGATGCAAATTGCTAATAAAACTTAATAATCCTTCTGAAAAATTAGTGACATTAGCCTGAGAGCAGGCTTAAAACGCCCAAAGCCATTGTTTTGATGACATTACTGAACCATACATTAATAATTGCATCACTTTAGCTGCACACTCCCTGCTGTTTTAGTACTTAACTAAACTGTGATGTTAAATAGTTGTTGCCAGTTTAAGAAGTATATCTGACAATGTAAAGATATCTTTGTGGTTGCAGTATAAAACTATGCAAAAGTGCACCCAAAAAAGTTCCACTTGCAAAGTTATCTCCTAAGGGCTCCATTTATGGGTATTATCCAGAGTTTAAAGAGAGTTTTTATACCCCTGAGTCTTAACTCACTAAGTAACTGATAAGATAGGCCCTGCTTTCACTCTGTTCTGCTGGTCTGTAGTGGTAAATGGTGCCCCTGTTTGCACCGCGTTTGAGCCATACAGCCTCTGCTTTCTACATCTTATCCCTCCCCGCAGCCAGCCAGGAGCCAGCGCAAACAGCCTGGGAACAGGGCAACGCTGCACACACAGGAGATGAGTCCAGCCCAACCCTTGGAGACATTTCACAGGCCAAAAATAGCAACGCTGAGAAGATGCCAGCAAAGTGGGTTCTTGACGATGAGAGATGTTTGCCGATGCTGTGGTACTTCATCATGCGAATCAGTTGACATAGCGCTGTCCTCTGCTGACTGTCCCACGCCCTCCTTCCTGCCATCAGAAGCCAAGTGGAGACTTGCTTGGAAATTGTGCCAAGCGAATGCCACCTCACCAACAGGCCCTATGTACAAGTTTGGGGAGATACAAACAGATTTTACTATGGGCTAGAGATATTCTGGCTTGAAAGAGAAGGACTGAGGGGACAACTGTACACAAAATCCTAAATAACATGGAGAAAATGAGTAGGGAAACTTGGTAGTAGTAGGGAGAATAGCTTCGACCATCAAGTGAAAAGCTGCATGCAAGAAGTCCTTGCTGCTGGCTGTTGCAGGTGCTAAGGGTTTTACATAGGTTCAAAAAGAAAGTGGAAAATCTGTCAAAGGATATTAAATGTGAGAGTCCCTTGATACTTCAAATGCATTACTTAGCTGATGAGCTCCTAAACCATAGCCTGAACATTGTGAACAGAGTAATAAACAATGTGCTCTGCATGTCTTCAAGTGAAGCTGTAGTAACCCTTAGGAACCCTACATTTGTATGAAATATGGACTGCAAAGCAGCCTCCAGATGACTAGCAATAAGCAGTGCTGTTTTTCCAGTCCTATGGTGTCACAACCTGATGCTCTCCTAACAAGTAAATCCCCTTTGCTCTTCCTTGGTTTTTAGTGCTGAAATGCAACTCTCCAGTATAAGGATCTATGCATATATGAAAAGGACATAGACAATTATTGAAACTTCCTTTCAGCCTTTTGCTCTTCTTCCCTCCTCCATGCCAGCGCAGCACTATCAATTCCAGGCAGAGTGTCACTCCAAAGGCCACTGCTGCCCACTGGTCCCCGCCAGCTCTGTGGTTGAGTAGGGTCCACATAGCCAGGGTCTACTATACTGGGAAAGAATGGTGGAAAACAAACTGCAACCTCTAACCTCAACTGAGCCAGGGAAGAGATTGTAGTAATGACATTCTGATACCAAAGAAATGAAACATGACATATTCTTTGCCTACTTGGTGCAGGATACAGGTACAATCATGCACCCAGAGTACGAGAAACTCCAGTAACCAAACATGGCTTGCAGCCCTATGGTTGCACATGTGGATGTGCTGCAGTTGAAGGTGTTACTTTGGTACATACAAAGGATATCCTGCAGCTGGCTTTCTACTAGTGAGCTTGGTGCCAGCAGCACGGGGTTTGCTGTGCACCATGCTATCAATGTGCAACACTGCAACAAGTAGATGTCCAGGCTGCTAAACCCTCACTGCTTAGCCTGGGAAGATGAAAACTACCTTACATACAACATACTGCGATCATGTTTCTGACTGTAGTGTGAAAACAGACCAAGAGAAAGAAACCTGAAATGTAGCTACATTTCCACTCACTTTTGTGAAACCATTGCTAATCATGCCATTTGGCATGAATACACTGAAAGAGAAAGCAGCACAGTGCACAGGGAAACAGTTCTGTGAGACGCTGGACAGCTTCAACTCCCCCTGGAAAGCAGAATTAAACCTCAGTTCATTTATTCAACCCTCATGAAAGTTCTTTTCTCACCAAGAGTTAGGAAACCACATGGCGTTGCCATTTTTCCCGGCACTAGAGGCTGTGTCTGACACTACAGCTGGGGGTCTGGAAATTGAATTCATTTGTCCCTCCCCCCAAAAGCTTACAAAGCAGGCATTATTCACCATAACATGTCATCCTAACAAGCTGCAAGGCAGAGATACTTCACATCTGAACCAACTTGTGGCAGCCAGTGAATACGTAGGTTATAAGAACACCCTTCATCATGAACATGATACTTTTAACTGCTAATTAAATCTGTGTAGGGATTAGGCTTTACATTGTACAGTTTTATGGCAAGCAAATCTGAGCTTCCTAAGATTACATTGGCCAGCTCCTTATCTCTGATGCTGAGATGTTTATCAGCACCATATGTTACAAGCTCCTGCTATGTTTCCCAATGACCTTCTGGGACTTAATCAGTCCGAATGTCAGGGGTTGAGGAGCTGAGGACATATATTATGACACAGAATGCAACACTCAGCCAGGCAGAATGAGAATCCGGGGCTGAAGTCCAAAGAAAAGTTCTTTGTTGGTTAATTTCTGTCCCCAAAAAATTTGTCAATTAGGAAGAACAAGTTTTGTTTTCCTTGCCCTTGCTGTTGCTTTGTGAGATCCCATACTGCGAGGTAACACAGGGTGTGTACTCAAGTATCAGTGATGAGGGGAAACCTCAGATGATTCATGGTTTGGGAATGTTTCGTATAAAAATAGCCAATTCCAGCTCTCTATCTGTAGGCTATCCATGCTACCCAACTATGTATTCCAGCCTTAGAACCATTGAGAAGATGTGAAATTATCAGGAAACTTTTGTTCCCAATTCATCAGCTCTGTGATTGTAGCCTTTTTCAGTCACACGCTGCTTTTAGACTTAACAAGCACTTCATCCCAGAAGTCCCCAGGTGTGCTGCTTGGGGACAATCACATCAGAAGAAGACATGGAAGATTACCAAAACACATTTTATGCTTGTGGGAAAGACACTTGCTTGAGATTGGAGATGCATTAATAAGAAAAGCTCAGGTAAGGACTGGATTTGGAAGACATTTCCAGGCAAAGAATGAGATATATTTTACAGTATCTTTTGCAAGGAGAAGAACCTAGCTACTACGTTTGACTGCCCCTGCATTCTTCAGATGGGCTGTGTTTACACTGATAAGAGTTGACATGAGCAGTCTTCAAGCCCCAGAACTGCCTATTTCAGGATCAGAGCTGCTTGATTCCCCACATCCAAACCCACCAGCAATTACAGTTCATTCTGGCAGCTCATCTGGGCAGCAGGAGTCAACCCCAACACTGCTTCTCCCTATTCATACCCAGCTGCTCAGAGTGGTATGTTTGGATCCCTAATCTCACAAGTGCCCCTTCTGTTTGCAGCTTATTGGGCTCAGAGCCAAGCTGGATTTCATGGATAAGGATGCTGATCCAAATGCTGCCACTTTGCTTCATAGCTGCAGAATGGAGATAAAGCTGGGAGTGGTTTTTGAAGCATTTGCAAATCTGTGCACTGTACTAAGTCATTTCATTTAAAATATCCTTTTTGGAACTTAAAGTGTCTATCCAGACAGATGTGGCCTGACTTCGGATTAGTTGAATGTGGTGCATTCAGAATGCAACAGAAAGTCCAGGTGTTTTAAAGGATGTAATGGTCGTGGCCTAAGAAAAGAAGTGTTACTGGATGCTAAATACATGAACACATTTATAGAAGCTTTGCTTTCTCCTGAATCTGAATAAAGGTGGTGGGCTTTTTTGCTGTTTTTTTTCTGTTTAGTTTTAAAGACACTAATTTCCTTTCCTAAAGCAGGTGTGTGTGTGTTCCCACATTTTGCAGGCATATGTAAAATTATTTGGATCCACAAGAGAGATTCACTGGCTGGCAAGAATTGTGAGAACTGGTTAGCTGAAATGGTTATATTGCAACTTCATCAGTCTACATTATGGTAGATAACCAGTTTAGAGGTTATACAAACACAAAGGGAAGCATCTGACTACATGTATGTGGCACATATGGTGTGTCACACCAATCTGGAGAGGAAACAAAACTACAAAATGAGATATCTAAATGGAACATCCTAAACATCTGGGAGTTACAGAACTAGGGCAGATGGACATCAAAGATAGGTCTCCATCTCCACCTCTCTGTCAGGACTCTCCAACATGTGGCTCAGCAGGTTACCTATCAATATTCTGCCAGTGTCAGTATTTTATGTCCTTCATACAGTAATACATGAGAGAACATTTTCATTAAAGATGTTGGAGAACATTGGGGAGGAGGGAAGGTAAAGTTTGTAGCATTGGCTGTTGAGCATCCTGTTATTGGCTAGTCTCTTGCCTGGGCTGCAAGATAAATACCAAACATATGCATGAAAATACAAGTCCTTCCTAGAAGCCCTTACAATAGATTTATGAAGCCTCTCCCTTATTTTTCTACCTGACCTCCCTGTTCCTGCTTTCCTGGATGTAAAATGCTTCAAATTCAGGGGAGGAATGGAGAGACATTTGAAGCTTGATATTCCACAGCCTTGTGGCTGGGACATGCACATAGTGTGTAGAAGATGTTAGTCCCGTATTCAGACTGAGAAGAATTAAGCAGTGAGATCTCCCACTTCCAAGAGAAGTGGTCTGACTATGCAGTATCCTACAAAGGTTTCATTTCAAACAGCATTAAAGAGAAGCTCAATAAAGTTTGGGGTTTGTAATTTAACTTCCCTTGCTTTTCTTTGTTATCATAAGCTGTTACAATCCTTGGAGTCCTGATACCCCAACAGTGGCCAGCCTTCCACTGAGAATGAAGGCCTGCACAGTGCAGGTGAGAAAGTCAAAAAGCGGGCAACAGAAAGAAAAGGTGGGAGCTTTAAGTACAGATTTAAAATAAAGGTAGACATTGTTACACAAGAGCAGGGACAACATCTCAGTTATAAGAAGTGAGAGGGAAGAAATACAAGTGGGAAGGGATGAATAAACCTTTAAGAGAAACTGCTCCTCCCAAGGCAAAAGTCACAATACAATTAGATCAACCATTCCCAAACTGAACATAATAAACTCCTTCAGAGGAGAGTCAGTCTGTACAAGCAGCCTGTCCTGTGACCATTTCTCTGAAGGCACTTATTGCCAACTGCTAAAATCACTGAAGCTTCTTTACTACAGGTAGCAACAGAAATGTTCATAGACCCGTACAAGGATATAAATAACTGGATTCATTAAATGGCACTTGGACTAAGTAGCACTTGACAAACGTTACTGTCAATAGAAAGGATATAGGAAAATACATGTAAGAAAAGCAAACAGATCTACTCATAGCCCCCACCTCTAAATTTCCAGTCCCTTTTAATAAAGAAGTTTTAGCTATCAGAAGTTTTGTGACCCTTGTAATGCTACAGAACACTGATATAAAATATGAATAGTACAATATACATTATATAATATATATTTATATTTTAATATATTACATTTATTTCTACATAAAGAGGCTATAAATACTGTATACGCCTTATATTCATGGTTCCCAGCATTTGACATTATAGTAAGTACAAACTGAAAAAAATAATTATAAAAATACAAAAAAGAACTCAGTAGAAATAGCTTTACATTTTAAGACCTTGTAGCCTGCATTGTGTCTATCAGCAGAGCTCTGGGACTACAAGAGCACAGGTAAGAAGTTGTCCAACAATTAGTCACAATCTCACCACTCAGGGAAGATTGGAGCTGCCATGAAACCAGTCACGGATACCCAAGACTGCATAAACCGAGATCTCTGCTATTGCAAACAGACTTTGAGTTTGCAAAGTGAAAGAGGGGGGATGGGATGAGATGAGAAGGCAGGGTGCCTTTAGGATGCCCCAAGAGGACCACAGGGCTCCCCGTGGTCCTAAGGCAGATGACAATGACTTTTCTACCTGCTGTAGAGAATTCCCTGGTGGTGATTCAGAGAGGGGGCATTTTCTGCAGCCATTTCAGGCTAGCTCAGAAGCAGGCAGGTATGTGGCATGAGTCAAGGGTGCTGGGGACAATGTGGGCCAGAGCCACCCTCAGATGTGAGGCATGGCCCCGGCACCACTGTCCCATCACTTGGCTCGGTGCTCTGCCTTTTCCCTACTAACCAGCCTCACTGCACAAGTCTTGCAAGCAAATACAGCTCATGTGGTCTGGTACAGCAACTTTTTTTCCTCTGCCAAGGACAGAGACCATCACCCCCACCTATATTTAGCCCAGCCCCTGTTTAGACTCAGGCCACCAGTGATTGCCAGGGCCTTGAGCTGGAGGTTCCTTTTTTTGTTTGTGGAGGTACAAGCAAGGGATAACTCTGAGAAACAAGAAGTCAGTGCCGTGCTGTTTCCTTCCTGGAGTTCAGCCACAAGTGGAGAAACAACAACAAATAAAGAGCAGGGCTGTGCCATTATTTCGTACAACTAGAAACAGTTAAGTTGAACACCATGTCATCAGGGTCCCTTAGGCCACCATGCTGCCTCTGCCATTGGATTGGCACAGCCTGCACACTGCAGCCGGGGCTTTGCACCCTCAGCCATAAGCATCTCTTGAGGAAAGCACCCCACAGCCCAGCACTGTGCAGTTTTGCTGCCAGATGCTTCTGCTTCCTCTTCAGGAAAATAAACGTCTTTTCTTAGTATCATGGACGCCATCTTTCTGTACACCAAACCTGAATACGACTGAATCCAGGCACGGAAGGCACATCGTGGGGGACTTGGAGCTTCACCCTAGAGTGGAGGGGAGGTGAGAGGCACAGTGCCATCATAGGTGAGCCCATGCGCATGGCTGAGGTGGGGAGAAGGCTCCCGGGCACACAAGAGTTCAGTCTCCTCACTGGAGTACACAGTGGTGTCCATATCGTCCGAGTGGTATCCTGACTGGTACCCGCTCGTCTGGTTGGAGGCTTCGGACATGACAGACTCGTTACTCTTGCTGGGAACCAGCGTGCTGTGAAAAACAAGCAGAAACAGGACTGAGAGTGCTGTGGAGACTGTCTTCTGGAGGGCACTTAACAAAGGCGTCTCCAAGCCATTTTAAACAAGCATTTGATTATAAAAGAGACCTTTTTATATGCCCTAACATCACTAACACATGAAGCTATTTGATTTTATGATGATACAAAGAGATTGTGAACACAGATGAAATGGGCAAAAAACTTTGAGAAGCTTCACACATTTCAGCTGTGGTGCAATTGTAACTGCAGTATACTTTTGTTTGCGCTGAAGTTGTCCTGGCAAAAAAAAATTCCTGAGAAGCTCTCAGAGAGCATACGTGAGGTTTGAGCTCTACGAACGCTACTGTGCTTCCTGTGAACTGCACAATGAACCCCCGAACAATGCTCTGAAAATACACCCAGGTACATCCTGAAAACACAAGAGTCAGCTTTAATAAAAAAGAAAGAAAAAGAAAAGGAGCTCTTTGTCACTGCAGACAAGCCCTCACAAATATGCTCAATTGTGTGCAACAGCTCAGTTCCTTTGACTGGTGGTTGGTGCTTTTGTAGCTGAGAAACAAGTTCCTTCTGCGCTGCTAGCCATTATTGCCAATGGCTGCATTACCTTTCCTCTCTTGGTACCAAATGCAGATGACCAGGGACACAGTGCACAACATTTCTTTGTGTTTTTAAAAATACACTAAGACAATATTTTGTTTTCTAAAAAATTTAGAAGCCAATCAGTTTTCTGACATACTGCAAGCAAAAAAGCTATGTTCAAACCTACATGCAGCCTAAGCCTTACCTAAAGGGTATTTTCACTTGTTTATCACTCTCTTCCAAAGTCTTCAGCTCTTCAGATGCGAGAACCATCCCACTATCTGTCTGGTTTTCCTGCAAAGGTGTTAGGGATGCATTAAATGCAAAGGGATACATAGAATAGAATAGAATAGAAATAGAAATAGAAATAGAATAGAAATAGAAATAGAAATAGAAATAGAATAGAAATAGAAATAGAAATAGAATAGAATAGAATAGAATAGAATAGAATAGAGTAAATGGATGGACAGAAGACACACAAATATCAGACAAACTCACCTCCTGAACAACTTTTACAGTGGTTACCAATGGGACATCTTCAAATGTTTTCACACTCACAGGGCGGCTTTTTCTTTTGCTACCTTGTCGGTACTGACTGAAAAGAAAACAAAACACAAAATATTTTGTGTCCACTACCCACAACTTGGCTGCAAACACCACAATGATATCAGAATCCTTTTATCTCCCTACAGAGAAGTTAATCCTTTTGTCAAAACATATTA
This sequence comes from Psilopsiagon aymara, assembly GCA_024733675.1. NCBI lineage: Eukaryota > Metazoa > Chordata > Aves > Psittaciformes > Psittacidae > Psilopsiagon > Psilopsiagon aymara. The sequence continues at coordinate 27,592 of JANRGW010001453.1, read as the reverse complement.
TGCAAACCTCAAAATATCCATTTATTGAGAAGGACAAACAGGCTAGAAAGTGGCATGTTTCTGACCTTCTGCTCCTGACAATCTTGACCTCTGAGCAAATTCTAAGAAACAGCTTAGAGAAAACAGCCTCTTTGCTCAGTTACACTGGAAGGCTTCACTTCCTGCAAGCTTCACTCAGAAGTATAATAAACAGAGGAGCTTGGAGCTCAGACATGTATCTTTTCCTTTGGACTGCACTTCTGAGACCCCTGGCTGGACCTAGGACAACAACAGCAGACTCAGCAGACTGCCGCCCTTAAACCATGGGGATCAGGACAGGGAGTGCTATGTGTCTCTTGAAGGCTCTTCTCCAAAAGAAGCCCTCTGGTCAGGATGACATCCATAAAAAATATTGGACAAAAAACCCTCATTACTTTCTCGGAGGTACTAATACAGCAAACAAAACAGCTACCCTCAGCTTTCTATCTAAATGGGCATGGAATAAAATGGATACTATCCCAGTTAAACAGGATGAATTTATGTTCCTAACAGCTAATGAAGAAAAAGCTATGGATTTTGAAAAGAAACCTGCATTCACCTGAAGCACAAAACTGAAGGCAATTGAGAGCATCATTCATCCCATTTCCCAGTTTTGAGTCCTGCCTATCTCCAGCAAACACGTATTTAAGCTGGTGGGGATTTTACAAGTTACTTTTGTAGCCTGTCCAGGTGCTCAATCACACTTTAGAATGATTTTCAAATATTAAACTCGAGTATTTGCTGAAATAAAATTTGTCCTATTGATAGGGACACAGAATAAACAATCAGCATCCTCTTTCAAGCAACTTTACATATACTGGAAACTGTTCATATGTTCCCTCTCCATTTTATCTTCCTAGACTTAACAAAACCAGTCCTTTCAAGATCTCTATACTGACCATGTCTTCTGCTCCTGTTACTCTGCAACGCTATCCAATCCACACCCGAGCCAACCCTGACAGGACTAAAAACATCTGATGGAGAAACTAGTCCACTTATCCTCCTGTACAACATCACCTTGAATGATGGTAAGTTGCCATCTTAGTCTGAAAGCTCCATGTGTGCTTGCATTTGATTGTCCACACAGGCACAGAACTGCATGGCCAGGACTACAGTTGCCAGGGTGAGGACTGGAAAACCCAGCCTCCTGATCTGAACAACCTCCCAGATACGGAAGTTCTGCCTCTTTCTGCTCGACCCAGACAAGAGTTAGCCTTCATGGACTACAATAAATAAGATCCTTCTGGTTAAGCCAAGATACTCTGCAAACAGGACCAGAAATAGCATGCAGGCAGAGAAAGGCCACATGTGGAGTCTGACTCCTGCCCAGTGAGGCAGTGAGGGCTCAGACGACACACTGACAGTATTTCCTGACACAAGTTTGCATTTTATAATAGACTGTCCCATTCAAAAATGGCCAAAAATCCCTCTGAGAAAATAAAACCTCACCTTTCCTGCTATCCACCAAGCCAATTAATCTCTCTAAAAATAAATTGAAGATTGGTTTGACTTGATTTGTTCTTGACAAATCCATGCTGGCTATTTTTAGTTACTTAATTTTCTTGTAGGCACTTCCCATTATTTATCTGATTGTTTAGTCTGGCATCATTCCTAGGATTCAGGTTAACCTGATTTAAGGTTACACCTTTTCTCTTCTTTCTAAAATCAAGCATTTACATATATATCCTTACACTTCCTTAAATCTTCTTTACCGCACCTGATTATTCTTAATGGCAATCTTGCAAGGTTCAGAAATTACAGATCTATTTCCTAAGCCAAAAGCAGCAAATATTAGGACATCCTGCTGATTTTAATTTACCTCAGCAATGTAAATATTCTTTAATATTCTCTGTTTTCCCTGTTTGGTTTTCTTCCTCCTGCCTTGATTTAGAGATTGCATTTTTCAGCATTTCCTCATAGTTAGTACTTTTGTGATGATTGAAAAAGACATCACTGAACAGATCAATCTTTTCCACTAAATATAGCAAGATCCATGACAATAAATTTGTCTTCAGCTGCCAGAACAATAAAGCTCCTAAGCATGTCTTAAGCTCCCCACTTTGCCTCTCCAAAAATGATTTCCACAAGTGTTTTCACACCTCTGTCACAATGTAAGACAAGAGAAAGAGTTTTGAAGTCTCCAAAAGTTGACAGAGAAATTTTACTTCTGTTCATAACAGAAAACGGGGACCAGGAAAAACCACATAGGAAGTATTAAAAGTGGAAAAATATGAGTGATTTTTCAGTGTTAAATCATGCTTTTTTGTCTTTTAAATATTTATATTTTGGGCTGCCCCGCTACTAAAACATGGGGGCTGAGACTTCAACTCTAGGACCACAAGTTCAACTGAAGTGTGAAATGCACTGTGCCTCCTTAGTCTTTCCCAGGACAACACAAAAAAAGCCATCCTGTTGTACACAAAACCACTGGGAACTTTGTCTTTGGTAGATATAAGACAAACAGTGAGAGAGAGGGCTCCACTTTGTGGAAACCACATGAACCCTGCCAACAGAGTCCTTCTCCACCCTTATAGTTGGATCCATCTCCTTCTATCCTTCTCCTACTCCTCCTGAGATTGCAGCAAGCAACCCAGAGCTTCCAGCATCCAAGTGGCTGAATTTGATCTTAGGCAGCAGTGGATGAGAAAATACCTTTCTCCCTTACATCCATGCCTGAGGTCCTCACGAGGTCCAACGTGAGCCCTTCTTAAATACATTAGTACAAACTCCTTACTGGGGAAGCCAACTCTGCCACAACACCAAAAGCATCTACAACAGTTGCTCCATCATAGATGCCCCAACCGTCAACCAGAAGCAAGCAGTGGACAAAAAGCAGCAACAACGTTTAGGTTGCATTCACTGTGGCCACCAATTCATGATCTATTTACCAGCATTTCACCCTAGGAGGGGAAATGCCAGAGAGGTCATTAATGATAATAGAGGTCATTAATATTTGAGGGAGCTGCAATACAAGAGTGTGAACACAATTGTACTGGATCACAGAGACTTTTTATTCATTCTAATTCTTAAAAAATATGTTAAGTACACTTATGATGTATTTTACTTTTTTAAATGATAATACCAAATCTTGAAAGGGTAGTAAAAAAAACTACATAAATAAAAATCATTGGCATTTGGGGAGATAAGAAAGTAGTTTTTGCCTACAAAAACTCTACAGATTCCTTCTTATCCCTGTGGAGGAGGTTAAATATGGAGGAGGTTAAACGTGGACCAAGCAGCTGAAGTCTCTTCCTTTCATTTTCCCTGCCCCCAGCATGAACAAAACCTGCCCAGAGGCCCCAGTAGGATGTCCACCATATAAAATACCTAATTCCTGCTGTGTTGTCATAATGGAATTTAGGATCACAGACTTCCTCTTCCTCCCTACAGGAAGCAGGTGAAGTGGGGAGAGAGAGACCCGAATCCTCTTCCATATTCAGCGATACTGACAAAGGAAGGACAACGTAGTCTTTACCATCCTGTAGAATGCAGTGAAAAAATACAAAAATTAAATTGGCTACAGAGATAAACGGACATCAGCAGTTACACATCACACATCGGTCAGCCCAACAGTACTACCTTGTTTGCTTTATAAAACTATGAGCATTATATCACCTTTGCAGAGCAGCTTCATTAAGAGACGGAAACTTAATAAGAATCACTGCCAAGTAATTTTAGATTCGAAAATGATGGTTTTATATGACATACTGTAACATAAAGATAAACTGAACGTTTTTTATTGACGTCTTTGAAATAAAAATGTAGGGTTTAGGAATGTCTGAATCTCAGTGACGCAAAGAATATGGACCTGAGGAAAAAGATTACCTTAAAATGCACTAGGCTACAGAAATTCTTGGTATTAACCAGAAAAACTAAATTAAGTATAAGAAGTAAATTTAAAAAAAAAACCAAAAAAGCATAAAAGGAAATTTTCTGTCAATACTTTGACATCAAACTTGATGTGAACAACACGGATAACGACTTTTTAAATTTCTGCCATTTATTTGCATTTTTTCTCTAAAATAATAGAGAGAAAAAAATGGATTATGAAACCTTCTGTACTGCATATCTATTTATAGTCCCATAAGAAATCCATTAGTAGATTTTCTAACCTAATTTTCTCTAATTTTTCTTGCATCTACCTCTTTTGGATTACAATATGACACATACATATTTAGCTATTAATTATCAGACAGTAAATCATGTTTGGCTTTTATAGTCACAGTACACAATAGTTTATGACAAGAGGGTCTAAATCATTAGCAATCCAACCATATTAGTTTATAGATAAATAACACAAAATACGTTTTGAACATACAAGGAAACACTTTTTTTCCTGTGAGGGTGACTGGGCAGTGGCAGAGGTTGCCCAGAGAGGTTGTGGAGTTTCCATACTTGGAGATATTCAAAAGCCAATCTGGACATGGTCCTGGGGAAATGGGTATCAGTGGTTCTGCTTGAGCTGTGGGGTTGGATCAGACGACCTCCAGAGGCCCCTTCCAACCTCAGCCAGCCTGCGATGATGTGATACATGTGATACAAGCTGCTCTTCAGAAAAGTGAAGAAACGCTTCCCTTTCTGAGTTTTGTTATGCACAGACACAATAGTTTGGAAAGGCAGGTAATTCCTATCATTAATAATAGGTCAAAAAGGGAGAACTTGTCTAATAGGAGAGCATGTGGCCAAACTCAGCCTCCCTCACCCAGTGTGCTCACATTTGTTGCCCTGGCCTTGTTCGCTTCCATAGCACATCAAGAGAGAGCCACAAGATGGAGAACCTGGGAGGGAGGTCCATATAGGTCACCTGGATGCAGTGGGCTCTCTTACCACAGTGCCTGCACACAGGACAAGTCTTACTACACTTATCTGCATGGAGCTGCTGACAGACAGTGAAACACCTGCATACTCATTTTCCAGAACAGTCATTAAAAGCATTGCAGCCCACATGCTCACGCAAGCCAAGATACCCATTTTTGGCACAGTAAGATCAACAGGAGCTACCTGTCAAAACACCTGTGTTGTATGCAGAGAAATCAGCAGCAGAGCAGGGAACTGAGCACATGATGCCACTGCTGTCTGGCTGGGGAACAACTCCATAGCATACCTAGAACTCCCAGACAGACAGCTAAGTAACAGCAGCAGAGGTGTCCTGGGAAGCTTTTGCTGGCATGACAACATGGCTTTTGGTTACCACAACAGACCTCTGCAACCTTTCCCCACCTATGCCAGTAACTGAAGGGGTGGAAGAAGCCCAGGCTTCCCCACATCCCCAGTGGACGATACCCAACTAGGGGATTTCATGGTGGCTAACAGGATAGGAGGGGTTCACCTGGTGGGTTTAGCAACCAGAGAATATATTCCATGTACCTGGCGGACACTGGCTTGCAGCAAATTCCCCAGGTGCTCCACCAGCTCTGAAAAAGTTGGCCTCTGCTTAGGATCCCCGTGCCAGCAATCCAGCATTGTTTGGTACCTAGAAGAACAAAGACCATTAAAATATCAGCATGAAGAAAACAGCACCTACTGCTTGCTGCAGCACCTGCTATTGTTGTGGGGTAAATGGAGGCAGCTGGAAGAACAGTTCTCACATTTCGGGTGTTGTATAGTCTGGTGCCCTCATTCTTGTTCCTTCTTTCAGTCTTCTGCAAAATTCCTCATCAATTTTCACTCCTGGGTATGGTGATGCACCTAAAATGAGAGCAAGGGTAATTTTAATGCATTAGACTCTTAAATTCTGGGACTGATTTTCAAACAGATAATTCGCTATGGCCTGAGTTAATAAGGTAGTCCAGTATATTTGGATGTGCAAACAATTTAGATTTATGATTGAGTAGATGAAGCACATCACCACCCATGGAAATTGTATGAAGAAGCATTCCAAGTCCATGTTCCTACATTTGCATTTTGAAGGAAATCTGAGTATTTTATTTTGATGGAGAAAATAAACAGGAAATTTTCAAGAACTGAAAAACCCAAAATGCTAAAGAGGATCCAAGAACACTTTGACTGCTTTCTGTTTTGACTGCTTGACTCAGTTGTTTAAAATTTAAGATGGCTCAGTAAAATTAAAGTGACTTACCCAATGAAAATATTTCCCATAGCAGAACTCCAAAGGACCATACATCACTCTGAATGGTATATACTCTATCAAAAATGGTTTCTGGTGCCATCCATTTTAGGGGTAGTCTGGCCTGGAAGCATTTCCGTAAACAAAAAGGTATCACAGTTTACCAAAGCAGTTTCCACAAACCCATTTAAAAGGGTGGGGGAAGGAGTCCAGACTTGATATTAATTCTTTCTGAAATAGAGAACCTGAAACTTACATCTCCTTTCCTGACGTAATCTGGGTCTTTGTAGATGTCTCGAGCCAAGCCAAAATCACAGATTTTGACCACGTTATTGTCTGACAAGAGGATATTACGAGCTGCCAGGTCCCTGTGGATGCACTGCAAAGAGAAGTAAACAACTTCATATGCTGCCTGTTGTCACAGCGCTGTCCACAGGGCTGATCTCTTTCACATATGTGCTCCCCGACTCTCAAAGGCCAGATAATTCTTAAAACCTTTTAAGAAAAAGAAACCTCGAAATCAACAGTTACTGATTTTAAGTGTTTTTGTGATGGTCGCAACTGATTTGGCTCAGGGAGACTTGTATTCCCAAGTCCAAACATACATCTGTTTATCCACTATGCAGAGAGGGCCTTTGAAGTTACCTAATTAATTACCCTAAGAAGCTGAGACAAAACAGGTTCAGATCTGATTACCTTTATATTTACTTAGGTTCACTCAAATCTGTGCGCTCTATGCTCTCTCTCTGAAAAACATACCACACTAAAACATCTGTTTGATTCCAACACAAACTAATCTTGACTACAGAGAGAAAAGTCCATGTCTTTACATAGGCAGAACAACAGCCTAGGTAACAACCCAAAGACTTCAAAAATCAAGCCTCAGCAGCTTGAAGTAAAAAAGCCAAGCTCTGAAAGTGGCTGCAGATATGCTCCCAGTATGGACTAGAACTGCAGATCATTTGAAGACATGTTTTTACATATACACGCCAACCATGACACATGAAATGGAGAGAAATGCGTGTTTTTAGAAAGGACTCTCAAGTCTGGTTTTGAACTCCTAGCCTGCACTCCAGAGCAGTGCTGTATTCCCTGCTTTTATTCCCTTTTCCCATTTCCAAGTACTTTTTGTGTCTATACAACTGCAGCAATTCTTTGCTCTTGCTGCAATTTACATCCTTTGAAACATGCGCTATACATATTTAGGATCAAACCGCAGAAAAGCACTTCTAGACAGTGAAAATGCAGGTGAGGTGTCATCAGCTGCCAGGGTGCCTTTGCAAGAGACTCTTCAAGGAGTCATCCATGAAGTTTCACAGATGAGCATCGTCTCTCCTCACACTGCCTTTCCAATCTTGCTGCAAAAGTTACAGGCAACCTCCTCAGAGAAAACTCCTTTACTCCTGTTTAGCTGTGGTTACCAGAGATTTGTCCCTAATTCCTTTAATCGTTCTCATAAATCAGCTCCCCTCCTCCAACTACTTAATCATTCTATGAATCAGTGACCCATAAGCCTTGTACAGATTACTAACATTTGTGTCAATAAATGCATGGGCTGTTTCATGCTGTAGTATTAATAATTTGGTTATGTCTTAAGGCACAAAGAAAATGATGTGGATGACTGCTAGTCCAAAGATGAACATGCAGTTTCCTTCTATAGACCTACAGCACTATTTCCTATAGTCAAATAAATAACATGCCACTCTTCCTGAGAAGTTCCTTACTTTGCGTGAAGCCAAGAACTCCATTCCTCTCGCCACCTGGAAGCTATAACAGATGAGGTCCTCCATGGTCAAAGGGTTCTTGCAAAGGTCTTCAGGACCAGCTGTAAAGAATCAGATGACACTCAAACATGCCCTTTGTCACTGATTTCACCCATAACTGCTTCTTAGGTGAAAGTCCATCTTAACCTTATGTCACATTGAAATGGAAGGGCAAACATAACCCTTTTTTTGGCTGGATAGTTATCAGTAACAACCTTTTTTACACCAGACTAATCGCGTGTAAAATAAACTTCAAGATGATGGGATATACCCCAGACCTCCTTGCTTATTTCCACAGTTCCACCAGTGGAAAGATTTGCAAAACAATCGAAGAAGAAAAACAACCAAAAGTCAGCTCACAAGTTCCAAGGACAGGAAAGGCTTGCTGTGGTTTCAGCAGATGAATTTGGAAACCCACCGGAGGGAGGCCTCGCCTAGTCCTTAGAAGGGAAGAATATGCCATGGGGAGAAAGACTTGAATTTGGCAAAAAAGCCCTGATAATTTAAGGTAGAAGCCTAACCTCATCCTAGTGACTTGGAGGAACAATGCACTCAAGTATTCAACAAAGACACCTAGGCATTTAGTTCCTGCTGAAACAAACAACTCAGCTCTTGATTTTAAGAAGAAGTCTTCTAAGAACTACAACACTGGTGGCTAAACCCCTCATCTCAAGGCCTCTTTATGTCTACATACTTCTTATAACGTTTCATCTCAGAGGGTCAGTTTTTACACCAGAGATGTCTGAGGACCAAAACAGTGCACAAATGCATAAAGTGCATGCCTAACATTACCCATTGGGATCAAATTGAAACCACAAGGTCATCCTCCCTGTTAACATACTGATGTTTTTCTTTGCATTAAATGATTTTTAGTAGAAGTTGAGGTACAGGCAGTTGAACTATGGCTGGCTTCCCTCCTGACCAGTCAGATCCCGCCACTTGCTGAATTTAGTGGTCTCAGAAATACATTGGCAGCATTGAGCACTTTGTGCTGTCCTTGCCAAAGGTGAACATGGCAAACACATCAATGAAACTGCTGCAGATGGTACGTATATCCAGGGGAGGCTTTGAATGAGTGGTAATTCAGGTTTCCTGTTCCTGACAGACCACCTGCGCAGCAGGAAGGCAAATCAGCCTCTCTGCTAATAAGCAGTGAAGCCGATAGCATTTCATGATATTTAACTTCTGGGTAAACACTGAGGAAATTTAGTTAGCATCCTCTAACACATCCTCTGCACAGCCTTCAGAGTCTGTGCTCTGCAATTCTCCCTGAAAACAATGGAGTGTAAAATAGAAGTAGTGCACTAAAAATGCACCCTTTTAAGACAGGACAGTCCCTGGGATTATGCTGAGGGGTTTGGGATGCTGAGCTAGATAATCCATAACTCAGGAACTTTGGCTACCCAGGAAATACCATGCACACAGCTTTGATTAAGCTTTGGGAATCACATGGTCTCCAACGTTCCTCATTGGCCCCCAGTAAAGACAGCTGTTCCGGCACAAGGAGAAGACATATCCTACCATCCTCCTCTTCCACGTCACTCAGGGACCGCTCCTCCACAAAGCCAGAGCTTGCTGAGCTCTGGCTGCTCGTGATGCTGTCCAGCCGTCGCTTCAGGTCTGCAGAGAGGTCACCAGTGTAGTTCTCCTTCCCCTGCCGGAACCTCGCACTTTTGTTCTAGAAGTGTGAGGGGAAGGTGGGAGAAATCAGAAGCAGAAAGTATGCCACAAGTCTTCCCATGAGAGGCAGTGTTGCTCTGCGGAATCTGTGCCACTGGTGCCACTGAAGGCAGGGAGGGCAGCACAGCACTGACATGATCAGTCACACTGCTCCAAGCCAGCTCTGGTTGTGGAACCCCAACTCATGGCCACATGGGGTCACCAGTTCAAGCACTCTCTGCCACTCCACAGCGAGGCTTTAGCCTGCTCTCACGGTCTCCCAGCTGCTCCCCAGCAACATCTCCACATGCTTGGGGGGTCTCAGCCCCCTGGTGCCCACCACTTGTGAAGCACACATGGATGCTGCCAAACCTCCTCTCACATACTCCAGCCTCTCTGTACTGCTATGGCTTTACCTCCCACTGTTGCAAAGGCCCCTCTGCTAAATCTCTGCTGGCTCAAGCCCTAGCAGCCCTAAAACTCTGATTTCCACCTTCCCCTAAGACACCAAATGCCTCTAGGGAGAATGCCAGCTCCACAGGTTTCCTCAACAAGATTTCCATTTTCTCCTGCTTCAGTCTGGTGACTTTTCTCCCCTGGCAAGGCTGTTTTTTTCCACTGCCAATTCCCATCTCCACCATTTGTGAAAGGGTCAGCACCCTCATGAAACCCTGACTCTTCATACAAGACATTTCAGATATGCGTTTATCCTTCATACCTCACAAGAAGATGCAGCAAGTTGCCTTTGCCAATATCAAATAGTAAACAATGACTCCAAAGATCAAGAAAAATAACCCCCTGGAGAAACAACAAGCACTTTTAAGAAGCTCTGATCTAGGTACAGCAGCTACAAGAAGACTGAGGTCTACCAGAGTGACAGAGCACAGCCCAGGGGTTTCCCTCTTGGCTGTGGGTGAAAAAGGACATGGTCTCAAGCATGATGCTCAGTGCTGGGTACATGCAGCTATGCTCTTCATCCAGCAGTACAACCCTTGGAAGGGATGGATCTTCCCAACCTCCCTCTGGAAACCAGATCCCCTCTCAGAGGCATCCAGAATTGAGCTTGAATATGCCAGCCTCCAACTTTCCACTCCTTTCAAACTGAGGCGGAAAGAGGGGGTGCTGTGATGGAGCTCCCCTTTCCTAAGGACTTGGGAGGTGCATAGCTTACCATAAACTCATGAGATATGATTAACAGCAAAATAAATAGCCTGGTTCGGCAATGAGCCAAGGGCATAGTGGAAAGGATAATCATGTGATAGAAGATACCTATAGATATCTGATGGATACACGCACTAAGCAGGGTGTGCAGTTATTTAAGGTGGTCCAGAGCTTAACTAAGAAAGGAAAAAATTCAGGCTGATGATCAGAAAAAAGCTTCCTGACAGATATGGCCAAGTGTAGAACAATCTGCCAAGGGAAACAGTGGAAGCCCAGTTCCTGTGCATTTTAAGCTAACAATAACAAAATAGCCACATTGCAGGGGCCAAGGGAAAGACTAGATGACCTCTGATGTCTTTGCCATCTCTCATTCCCATGGGAAGTACTAGATATTCAGTGTCCCCAAGGATTGCCACTTCAGTCTGCACTAGAAACAGAAACGTTGCGTGTGGAAAAAACCCCACCAAAACAAACATGACAATGTAATGTGAGGTAACCTTGACTCCTTACCTTGTACGGGACAAATTCGCTCCTCTTGCTCCGTAGGTAAGCTGACAGATTCCCGAACTTGCAGTATTCCACAATGACCATGAGTGGGCCTGTACAACACAAAGCAATTCCTTATTTAGACTATTTATATTCCACCTTATCTCAGAACATAATTTGTGGCTAGAAATACATCCATTTCAAAAAGCATTCTCCTATCCAGAGGTTTTCAAAAATACTAGTAAGAAAAAAAATCCAATCAAAGCAGGGAAATGATTCCTTTTCTGCTGTGTTAGGAAGGAAGGAAGAACACATGCTTTTGAAAAATCACAGGCTTGATGTCATATGTGAAAATGTATAGTAGCATGCTTCTGCTTAAAGTGCCAATAACTGCCTATGCTAATTGACATTGTAAGGATGCGACTTAAATATCTGAATGAACTTCAGCGCAAATAACCACTCCTTTGCAACAAAGTTACACACATGATTTTCCATGCATTTTTGTGCAAGCGGTTTAAATTCTAAAAATTTAAAACAGAAATCTTGGTTTCAGGCAATGCCTTAATGTACAGTGCAAACGTGGTATTTCATGCTCAAATTTCTTCATATATATGTATATGTCAAAAGGATAGATTTCCATTCTAGGCTCCAGATACTGGCCATCTCTATTACGGAATAAACAAGGCAAGAAATATTTATGGATTATGTTTCCCTCAACTACTACACTTCTGCCATGGAATTCACAAATTAAATTCTGACCCTACAGCAAGCCAACAAGTCAGCTTCCCTGAAAAATTATTACTGAGTTACTTTACACTGAATTCATTCCAAATTAGTGTGCAGTGCTGGACTTGTTAAACAAACCATTTGTCCCCCATTATAAAGTAGGTATAAAGGCTCATCCACCCAGAGCTGGACTCCAAATGGCAATCTTCCTTCCTAAACAGGCACAAAGGCACCCACATCCTATCCAGAGCCAGAGAGGGATGTCACAACTAGCAGTTGCACTGTACCCAGTTATAAGAATAATAACTTGTTAAATCTGGTACTGTACTCAGACCCAAAGTCTGTCACACATGGGGTGTCCACTATAAAAATGCATCTAAGATACAGAAAAGCAAAGTGATAGAACAGCTAATTGATGGAGCTGGATGGAGAACTCAGGGCTTTTGAGCCCTTATGCACCTCCAGACCTGCTCACTCTTATCAGAGTTCATTTTTTAAAAAAATAAGACTATTTCTTCCAGCCTTAATTTTGAAACTCAATTTTCTAGGCAGCAGAAACAGTGTTTTCACTAGCAGCTTCCACCCCCTGAGAACTTACCTCCTGGCTTTGTGCAGGCTCCAAGTAAATTGACCACGTTGAGATGATGGCCGATATGAATGAGGATCTTCAGCTCTGACATAAGTGCTCTGTGCTCACTATGGGTTGCATCCTCTGCAAACGTAAAACAACAAAGATGAAGAGCATCAAAGGCAGAAAGGTTTTCCCCTCCTCCACATTTTCTCCTGTTATTTTTCCAGCTCATCTAGTGAGAAGTCTTGTTGGTTCATAGCCTGGGACAGCTATGCTGCAGGACACTGATTAAAGCTGGGCAAATGCATGACAGGGTCGGTTTTGCTCTGCTGTTTAACATTTTCCAGTACATCAGAATGGGGCACAAACAATCCAGGTTAGCAAACATCTTTTTTCCTACAGACCTTTTGAGCTGTTTGCACTTTGCCATTTGACCTTCCCAACCCAGAAGAGCTAGAAACATTGTCCCAGAGCCATTGATGGGTCGAGTGGGTCTAGGGGATATATGGCCAGGGCCAAATATACCTGACCCTGCAGCCTCACCAAAAGCCTGGAGATGTGGCTGGTGTCCTCATCTCACACAGACAGAAGGAGAAGAGGAAAGAGCTGAAGCAGTGGGAAGGAAGGAGCAGAGGAGGCAGCTCTCTGCAGGCTGACTGAGCACTGGGAAGCTGGAGGGACAGGGCTTTCATGCACACTGATCCCATTGCAATCAGTATGCAATAGATATTGCCTGCACTTGTGAATGCTCACACTGCACTGTCAGAAACCCCTGGCTTTCCCACTCTTCCTTCAGTACAGCAGAGTGGGATACAGCCCCTGGATGCTAGCAGCCCCATTTCCCTGCCCCAGCTACGTTTTCCTCCAGAATAGGATGTCTCAAACCACAGCTTACAACTTTTTTGTTGTGAATGCAAAGCACTATAATATGATTAAAAGTGAGGAGAAAGCTGTTCAAAATTGCAACTCATTTTGGAGCATGCCTAAGCCATTGTCTGAGACTTGCAGAAAGCTCCCTACCAGGCTGCATGAGGCAAAAATGGACATGTGAAAATTGTTTGCAGGAGCAAGCTCATATTCTGAACCTGAGTAGATATGTAAAGCAACGGCTAAGAAACCACAGTTGATCCAGTTAACAATGAGGGAAAGGCGTGATTTTTCCCTAATCATTGCTTCATGACACCAACTGTTAAGCTAAAGTTGTTAATTACATTAACAATTACATTACAATAACATTAATTACATTAACTACACCTTTGGTACAAATATTTTGGGTTTTTTTTTTTTTTCTCATTCTTCTGGTTACAGTATTATAGCTGTATTTATCCCTATATTCTGCATTCAAGGTGAAGTTTTAGTCATTATTTTTACCTTTAAGCATTTTGACTGCCACTGTTTTGCAGGTAGCGGTTTTGTCAATCCCAAACGCGTCTGCTTCTATAACCTGGCCAAAAGCTCCACGCCCCAGAGGTTTACCTTGAAGTGAGAAGATGAACATAATCCACTTTATTTCCCTAGCACTAGTGGGCAAAAGATGCAGAATAAACAGCAACTCAAAACTGAGTTTATGTATCAGAAATTAACAGTGATGGTAATGAGTGGATTCACTATATCCTACAGGGCCCCAGAGACCATCCAGCGGTTTTGGACCAGGGCAGCCCCACGGCAAGCCAGGACTTGACCTCCCCCCCCAGCACAGGTATCATGAAATGGCTCATGCAATAAAGACATACCCAGCTTTAGCCGGTCTCTGGGAAACTCCCACTTGCTGGCATCATATGGCAGCCGTTCGCAGTGCTCATCTATTGGGACCTCATCAGGATCCATGATGATTGACAAGTAGCCAGTCTTCATGTCCCCTCCGTTGGCCTGGAAAATGGTATTAGTTGTAGTTGCACAGATTTTTTGCTAGTGATGTGCAGGCAAAGTGCCATTTTCTCACTCTGTAGTATTTCATTAGTTCCCAGAAATGCCAGGCTACCATTTCACCATTTCACCATGTCATCATGAGTGTGATCATCGTTAATTACTTGCACTTCTTTCTGTTTTTATTTTTTTTTAATAAACAAAACCAGCTGAAACATTTTCTCTCTTGTGAGGGCTTCTCAATTAAAAACAAATTTCTGTGCCCCAGGTTCCAGGCAAGAATGTTACAGCATGGAGAGAAAAAATGTGTCTGTTGATTTAAGAACAATGGAAAGAAGCAACACAAAAGAACTCAAGTCAGCTCTCATTTGTCATGCAAGACCAGTGCTGATAGGACAGTACAAGAATTTTTTCATTACCCGCTTAACGGTTCGGAGGATGATTACAAGAAGCAACCAGAAGAACATGGCAATCACTGCAGTGCCAACGAGGATAATGAGCTCCAGATTTGTTTTCTCTTCAGCGCCTGGGAAGAAATAAATGAATATCTGAGTGATAGTTGGAAGCATATTTGTTTTGTCCATTCATTAAAGTTGAGAATGGAGGTCGTTGTTCTGAAGGTTCTTTTTAAAGGTGCAACACAGAGCAAGGAAACGAAAGCAAAACAAAATGAAAAGCTTGGGGGTTTATTTTGGGATGTTACACTTTGTTTCATGTTGTTTTCTGCAGCACCCAATTTTTTAGCATCAGCTTTGTTCCAAGGACAATATATGGACCTTTGGAAAAACATAAAAAAAGTGAAATCTCACATTTCGCAAAGAAATCATTGTTTTAGAACACTCAAAATTCTTTCTCCAGAAACCAACAAACCCCATCACTTAATAAATAAAGTACTGTGAGGATGTCCAAAAGAACAATCTCTTTCTTGTCTCTTCATATGCTTCAACTTTGGCATGAAAAAAACAGTTCTACAAGAACCGTGAAATATGGTCTTACTTACAACAAAATAAGGTCTTATTTACAACACCCTTTTTGCAGTAAAATAGTCTCCAGCAGATACCATTCAAACATCTATTAATGTAGAAACTTCAGCTCCTGTTCATCACATCATGCTCTTGTATTTCATCCTTTGCATCATGCAGATTTTCCTACACAGTAGCACACTTCATTGCATGACCCAAATGAGCTGCACTATAAATTTCTTGGAGTGAATCAGTATGTCCTACGTAGATTTCCAGCTTTTACAGACATGCCCCAGCCATGTTTACCACATCAGATGAAATCTGCATTGATGTCAGCTGCAAATAATTTCCACCCCATGTAAACATATTGCCCAACATCTAAATATCCTAATGGGATCTATGAGAATAACAGGATACTGCTTTAATTACCTTAGCGGAACAGATAGGACAAACCCCCTGACTTATAAGACAGACATTTGAGTAGGATTCAGAGACTAGATTTTGCTAATGTACTAAGATCAAGGGCAAGGAGCTTTTAGCTCAAGGCTTCTCACTGCAACTCTTGATTTCATCTCACATGAGTCCATCACGGCTTCAGCTACTCAGACTGCAGGCTAACCTCTTGTTAGGATTTATTGTTTATCACTGTGAATTGCATTTCAGTGTGCCACAATAGGACTGGAACAAGTGAGAGGGAAGTCTCACAAAAGCTACTTTCAGAGCTTAGCAGACTAAGGCTGGAGTCCCCTAACCCAAAACTCCTAACTGCTCCTACCACTGAAATGGGATGGCAGTTGTAACAGACAGCACAAGGTCTTCACTCTGTTTTTCTCAGAGGATGTGACAGCAGTGACATAGTTTAAAAAGTTACAACTGTTAAAACACATACAATGACAATTACGTTACCAAGACAAAGAAATGCCCCGGGATATCTGCAGGTTTAGGTAGGCTGTATAGGATTGCGTGTAATATAGACTTGGCAGAGTTTTCTTTGCAACCACAAGTAAGATAGATTTAGTTTTTCTTGAAAAGTACTGAACAACATTGTGGAGAAGAAAGCCCCAGTCTCAAGAGATGGGATTATGATGGCTATGAGGGCACTCAATTTGAGCTTGATAGAAAAGGTGAGGACTTTTCATAAATCTCATGGTATATTTTAAGATCCCCAATCAGGGTAGCCAGTAGATTTTCCCTTTAGTAACTATAAAGATTTCACACACAATCTAGAAAGAAGCTAATACTAACCTTCCACGGAAAAAAAAGCCACTGCTTTTCTGCATCCGAGGGCATTGCAGGCAAGGCAGGTGTACAGCCCCCCATCTTCTTTCCTCACTCGACGTATGGTTAGTGTTTTGTTTCCATCTTTCAAAACAATACCTGGAAAAAAAACATGATTCTCAGTTCTGCTATTTTTATGCCACTTTGTGTTAAAAATTAAACTCTTTATGATGAAAAACAGCAGTGAGTCCCATGAAAGAAAGCCCTTCAGTGATAGAAAGCTCATAGCAAAGGAGCGACCCTCACCTGAATCTTCGACAAGGGTTTCGTTATTTTTAAACCACATGATGTTTGGAGGAGGAATGCCATTCGCTGTGCATGACACTTCTATGGTTTCACCTATGTTTGTTGTTTGATTTTCCAGATTTCCTATGAGTGCGGGTGCCATGGGTTCTGTTGGTTAGAAAATACAGCAAAATTACTGACAAGAACATTGTCAAAGAGCAATTACATTACAGAAAACATCAATTTTTTTGTTGCATTAGCACTTGATGGCTCAATAGCAAAGTCTCAAATCCTTTTATAACATCAACAGCCACAGCATCTATGTTAAAATCATAGTTAAACTTCTACATGACATG
The DNA here is from genome assembly GCA_024733675.1 of Psilopsiagon aymara. Taxonomy (NCBI): domain Eukaryota; kingdom Metazoa; phylum Chordata; class Aves; order Psittaciformes; family Psittacidae; genus Psilopsiagon; species Psilopsiagon aymara. Next base: position 10,454 of record JANRGW010001453.1, on the reverse strand, counting down.
AAGAAATTATAATAGCCAAGAAAATTTTAATAGTATTGATGCAACCTGCTTTAGATGGTTTAATGCATGACTGGCCAGGCTGCTGAGGGAAGACAGAATAGGTGAGAAATTGCTTCCCTCACATTTCCCTTTTCAGAGTCATTATGAAAAGTCTGATACTGCTGGTCCATCAAACATCCATTCATAACAGCCCATGAACACACACAGGTATTTTCCTGAATCTGCCTAATCAGCCTAGACAGCCAGGTCCAAAACAAAGTCATTACTATTTGTGTGCAAAGCAGATTGGTTACCAGCTTGCATTGCTTGCATCTGAATGCCATCATCACTTCATGACAGCTTAAATTACAGGCAACTTCAGACAATTACTTCAAACTCAAGTTAATGACACAAAGCAGTAGCATCAATGCTATGGATACACACATACCTATATAGCTAGGGGAAAAATGTGCTTTGAAAAGTAAAACTGAGAAGTCATTGAGCTAGTTATGTGCTGTTACTTGTGTGAAAGCCAGACTCATGCCTTTGTACAGCACAGTGTCTCTGTCAGTGTTTCCTCACTGGTACTAATGAAACAGTAAGATCCTGCTGCACAGGCAAGCCCCAGACCTGTGTATTAACAACAAATGGTCTGAATCTATTTAACAGAGTGCACCGTTAACCCAACACAAGGCCTGGAGGTACCAAAACCTGACACTGCTGCAGTTATTCTTATGTACAACCACCCATTTTGGTTCACAGTAGGAGATCCATACCTTGAACAGTGAGGTGCTTCACCAGGCAGTGCTGTGTTTTAGCCTTTTTGTCCTGAGCAATGCAAACGTAGTCCCCTCCATCCTGCAGGGAGATGTTACGGAGGATGAGCTCTAAGGTGACATTTTCACCATTGGTATTTGAAACTGTAGCATTCAGCCTCTGGAGAGCATTCAGGTTCTTGCAGACAGGCATAGGCAGCCCTCCAAAGGGAGTCTGCGAAGTGTGAGCACTGAGTTTGTACCACGATAGCTTCTCAAAGGTGAATTTGTCTGCTGTGCATTGCAAGGACATATTATCTTTCTCTGTGAGCTGATTCCGAGGCTGGAGATTAATTTCAAGACCCCCTGCAAGTTAAAAAAATAAAACAAATTCCTATTAGGTTGCACATTTTTTGGCCTTAACCTCATCTTATCCAATTGTAAATAAGAAAAAAAAAAACCACTGAAGATCAATCATCTAAAGAGTACAATCCCATTAAAAGGAAAAGGAAGGCCTACATAAAGAATACAGTTCCTCTCTGTGCAGAAATTTACAGCAACTTAAGATGATTCTTAGCATTACTTATAGCTAATTTTTAGATCTGGATTAAGATAATATTTCATTGTATGAATATGGAGACTGATTTTTAAGAAGACAGAAGCTCTTTGACACTGTTTTGCAAAATGTTAGTCTTAGCTTTCACAGTACATCCTTGTTCTTTCTGTGACACAATTTCGCTGTAGCCTTTTTAAGTGACTGCAAAAGTAGTCACTCTCAGGACAACAGTGCCCATTTTGCATTATTTTCATGGGACCACCACTCCACAGAAGCCAGCAGAACTAATTATTTGGCTGAAGTTAGAAGGTGAATTTAAAGGCTGCCTTGGAAAACCTTAAGTGAACCTAAATCCTGAACTATTAAAGGATTTAATATAGGACAGGGATCAGGCAATGGCAGTGAAGAGCATGTCATTAGCAAAACAGACAAAATGACAATAATTTACCACAGCTGCCCTCATCAGAATATACTTACTGGTCACATGGAAGGAGATAACTCTTTCACTTGACCCAGCTCTGTTTGTGGCCATACATCTATACAAAGCAGATACATTTGCTGCTTGAATCACAAGGGTGCTCACAGTCTGCAAAAATACAATCAAGCAATTTCATTTCATGTCAGTCCCAAAGTACATACTTGAGCCTGACCACCCCAACAGCCTAGCAAAGTGTTCTGCAGGTATTTGTGCAACCAAAAAGCCCTCCAAAGCACAAATCTGTGGCATGGCTGGAGCAGAGTCCCCTCCTGATGTTTACATTTTTTCCTTAAGCATGCAACAATCAGGCAAAAAAAAAAAAAAATCCAAGAAAAAGAAGTCCTGCAGAAGGCAGATTTTGTTTTATGTGTTAATAAACGATGCTCCCACATTTTTCTGCTCTTCAGCCTCTGCAGCTTCTCCTCATTACAGGTAAATGGGAAGTTCAACCCATGTAACTTCAGACTGCTAAAAGGTAAGCATTGAAATCTAAGTAGGTTGTGCTCCTCAAAGGAGACTCACTTTGGTTCAGTGTCTAAAGGACTTGAAAGTATGTATCTCTGTCCACTGGCTCTAGCAGGAGTTTGCAGAACTGCCTGAGAGTAGATCCGTAAGTTAATGATAGGTGAAGAGAGTCTCATCTCTAGTGATAAATTTCCAGATATCTGGACTGCTTAACAGGGCCAGTCATCGCCAGCCAACAGAAAAGAAAATCTGCTCACCTTTGTTTTCCCAGCAATAGTAACAACTCGGTGCTTAATTTCAACCTGATTCCCACCCTTTCTCTCCGAGATCACTTTCCACTTCCTGCATGCATATGGATTGGATCCTGAGCGAACTTTCCTGAGGTAGTAAGTAGAGATATTTGCATTAGATGAGTATTCACCCTTCAAGAGAGTGGTTTTGCGTTTTCTTTTTAACATGCAAATATTTATCTATAAATCAGACGCATCACCAGCCATAGCCTGCATCTGGGAGGGAATTCTGGAAACATTTCTATCAAATTGCACCCTATAACCTTCTGAGACCTTTGTACTCTGTAAAATAAGGAACCCCCAAGCTTAAAGGTGAATTTCCTAATTAATCTGCCTGTGTCAGCTCAATCAGGATGCTTGGAGGGAAGAAGCTATTCTGGGAACAAACCTCCATTCATAAATGGATGATTCAAGTTAATTTAGTTCAAAGGAAGACAGAGAGACATAGAAATCGCTGAACTCCCTACAAGAATTTCTTGAGGACAGCAGCCATTGTGTAAGAAGCAACCAGGCACCAAAGGAAGAAACTAGTGGAAATCACTTTAAAAACAACAACAGGAAAGAAGAATGCTTTTTGTTGGTTGCTTTTTTTTTTCTTTTTAAAGGAAATCTGGGCTTATGGCAGGCCCAGATAAGGGAAGCTGCGTGAATCTCAGTCAGGCACTCTCTCTATCATTCCCCAACATCAATCAGTGCACTTCCTCTGAGATACACTTTCACACAGATAAAGAGCACGGTCACACTCAGCACTTGAGCATAAAAAAAAAAGCCACCACAAGGGATAGTAATTAACATAAACAGTAAATTTCCTCTGTTTGGGATGGAGTTTTGGTCCTGCAGCCTGCAGGGAGATCTGAGGGGAAGGCATGTAGATAGCTGCAGTTGAAACCCCAGCAAACCCTTCAAGAAGGTGTGACAGCAGCATGCACGCGTATCAGTTCCTTGCTGCCAACAACAATGGCTTTGGTAGAGCCTTTCTGCAATAATCAGCCTATTGATCACAACAATCTTTTCTTCATTAGCCACTGGGTCTGAATTTAGTAATGAGCCTGGTCAAGGGATGTACCCAAACACCCCAACCCAACCATCCCACCAGAGCTATGTAATCTGCAGAAGATGGCAAGGACTTGGCACTCACTGAAGGCTGAAAGTGCACTCCTCCTCCAGCTGCCAATGCCAGAGGATGGTGGCAGGCGGCGGGACAGCGTAGACGGTGCAGGTGAGTGCCTGCGTCGAGCCATACTTATAGGAGTCAACCGGGGCCAGTAATGCGTTCTCACCAATCTGGGGAGGGACTGGAGGAGAGAGCAGCAGGTTACACCTCCCCAGCAGCACTGCATGCATGTGTTAGACCCACAGCAACTAATTTAAGCCCTGCCTCATGCACAAGTGCAGCACAGAGCATCCCTATGAACATGCAGGGAAGAAGTGAACCTGCCCGGCACTGTGAGGATCAGGCTATCAAGAAGCAATGCTTAGGATCTTCCATAATATTTCCATTACCCACTGGTTTAAAATGCAGCTCTTAGACTCCCACCACCCTTTAAGTATCTATGATTCCCACTGCATGTAGCCCCACTGCCCTTCCCAAGACTTGCTGTCTTCAAAACATAGGGGCTAGGTTTTTTCCTGGAGAGCAGACAGAAGGAGGAAGAGAAGGAAGAGAAGAAAGAGGAGCATCGATGTTGCACAGGGCAGGTCAGAAGAGGAGGGACAGCCTGCATGAGGCAGGAAGGATGGGTGAGGCGGGACAGGGCCAGGATGAGTGGGGTGGGGAGGACTCCGGCAGCATGGCCAGCAAGGAGGGCAGGAAAAGAGCAGGATGCAGAGGCAAAGAAATAATATACAGAACCCACCCCCTGCCCCCAAACACACACGCGCACACACACACAAATATCATCACACCACCACCACCAGGAGCCTGCAGCCTCTTAACCAGCTCTCCTGGAGCCAGGAGAGACTGGCCACCTCTGCTCTCCCAGGGCTGAGGTTCAAGTATGCTTCTCCCAGCCAACCCCCCCCACTTAAATCTTCATAGCAGTGGGATTAAATTAATCCTAAAAATGGTAGCACAGCACATCCACGTGTGAAAGAAAGTACTCCTGTTGTACACTGCTTACCATTCACAAGCAGGGTAAACATATGTCTCTTCTGCAACTTGTTAGTAGGGTTTGTAAGGACAACAGTGTAATTCCCAGAATCCTTCTCAGTTGCGTCGGTGATCACTAAAGTGTAGCCAAGTTTAACTGTATGATTTGCATTAATGGCTCTTCCATTTTTATACCTGAAGAAAAAACAGAGCACTTTGAATACTTCAGAGATTTACCTTGACTAAGAGCAGCTCAGGTTTTCAAACATGCTGTGTTCCCACTCTTACCATTTTGCCTCTGGAGGAGGGTATCCTTTAAACTTCACAGGAATTTTGACTGTATCACCTAGTCTTGTCTCAACCACATTCTCCATTCTGTCCAGATGAATAAAAGGACTTTCTGCAAAAAAGAATGAACTAAATGGTCTTTCCATGTGGACAAAAGTGTTAGTAATTACTCTCCATTTGGGATAGCACTTAACAATAAATGACAAATAGGGGCCACTGGTGAAGCCCAACTGGCTCCAAACCAGGCTCCGGAGAGATGGACCTACCATGAAAACCCAGTCCTTTCCCTTGCAGAGAGGAACAGACCAATTCCCACACTGAGGAGCTTGGGAAAGCAGAGACAAGACTCTGCTCTCAGGACAGTGTGCCAACTGTCAGACCTAGTGTCAGACCCATATATATATATATGTATATGTATATATATGTAAACATATCATGAAACTGTCTCGATCTACTCATTACAGGAAATAATAGTATTCAAAACCACAATGTTATACTTTCACAGTATTTCACTCAGATAGGTTCAGCCTCTTCTTGAGTATGTATCTGAACCACTGCAGTCACAGAATACGTTGAAATTATTTACATTGCTTGTTATAAATTACAAACTTGCATTCAGATTAACACAGTGATTAGGATTCTGACTAAGATTTAGAATAGTATGGACTTAATATCTGGTACACTTACTGTACCACATGATCTCCTTTTGGCTCCTGAAGAGAAATACAAATAACCCAGGAGAAAATTGATACTATCTTGAATCACTGTGCCACACAATTAGTTTGAATGTTAAAAAAAAAGGGTCTCCTTCAAAATATAAACCCCTTTGTCTGACTCGGTGATTAAAAATGGGTCATTCTCATGCTGGCAATTTTTTCTAGAAGTAATCCAGTGGAGCCACTGGGGCTGCGGCCAAGAAGGGCTTGAGAAAAGGCTGTAGGATGTGGCCTCATACTTATCTATGCACTTAGGCAAAGTTGTTTCCTTTTCATCACTTCCGTACAGCCAAAACTTCACTGGATTCATCTATTCATAGTGTAAAAGCTGAAATTTTTATTTTCCTAGCTTCACTGATGCTGACCCAGGCTCCTGTCCTGCAGAGCCACCAGAATCTAGCCTAAGTTCACCTGAAGTGAGAGCAAAGCTACCTTACACAAAGCTATCTACAAAAATTCAGTTTAACAGGACTTCAAGGAGGTCAACACAGAAGAGGACCAGGGGCTTACCTCAGTTTATTTTTCTGCCCATTTTCCTATGGGATTCTACAGCTTTTAGTAACATACAGAGTCCCTTAAAATCTTATCATTAGCTAAGCATGCGGTATATATATATTTATATATATAGGTATAATTCTGTAGTGAGTGCAAGAGAAATACTGTAGATGAAGCTTGATTCATTTCTGTTACTTGATTCGTCACCAAGGCACCTTTTGCATCCCAGTAACGAATCCCAAATTTGCAGCAACCTACAAAACTGAAGCAGAAGATGCCATACCATGGATAATGAAGTAGCTGCTGTTTTTCATGTTCATACGACCGCTGGATGCTGCACAAGTATATCGACCTTTGTCACTTAAGGACACACTGTCAATGGTAAGAGTGCTCACAAACTTCTTTACTTCTCCTGCAGTGGTTTTTAAATCCCTTATGGTGGCATGTTTTTCCTGTAACAGATAAAAGACACAGGTGTTTGGGAGTTTTACTGTTATTCTTCCTGTCACCCTTTGCATACCTGTATATAGTGACCATTTCTTTGTGTATTATCACCTGCTTTGTCAATATTTAAAGGGGGGAGTGACATTATACATAAATCGCTTATTTCATTGTGATCTTGGCACTTTTAATTTATTACAGATTTACCTTGATGGAAGGGTAGTCCCATTTAAAATCAATTCCCACATTCAGCTCTGTCCTTACAGTGCAATTGAGAACCAGTTTTTCCCCCACTGCCAGCTCTACTTGGGAGTGTGGGTTCATAGTCAGGTCATAAATTCTGTATCCTAGAGGAAGAGAAAGGCACACAGAAACCTGGGGGTAAGAAGAGGTTTCTTCACAGCACTCAGCACCAAATTTCCCATGAAATTCACCAAAACTCCCACTGAAACCCCAGCTACAAAGAAACCCCTTGGTGTCCCAGTGCAGCATGATGATGGGGCATACAAAGGAGCCTGGAGGGAAGGAATATGCATGCCCTGAGCATTTCCGATCCAAGACCTGCATCAAACAGAGGCACAGCAGGATGCATGCACTTGATCAGAGTGCCCCCCCCCCGGAAGTAGGAGGAGGCAGGATATGGTGACCCGCACAGTTCCTCTGCCTTAGACACCTTCTTCTTACGCTTGTGAGACCTGAAACTGAAGGAGGTATATCCCCCTCCCACAGCAGTAAGTGGAAATTTATTAAGAATAACAGTCTGATATTAGCAAAATTATCCAAATTTTAATTTGTGCAATAAATTTTAAAATATTCCAATACAGAATATTCTGAATGCAAAAATTCTGGATATGCTCCAAATCAGAGTCAGGACTGATGAATTTGGTGAAGAAGCTATTGCCTGCTGCACAAAGTAAAGGGTGGAGAGCTGCTACGCCTTCCTACTGAGCAAGGAGACTGCGTTGGTGCCATTTGGCTACTTGAAGTGGTCACTGTGTCCTCAGCCAAAAAGGAAATAGCTGCAGTTTCAGCTCAGGCTTAAGCCTCCACAAAGTCATCACATTGTTTTTGAGTTTTGATGAATAACTGACAAAATATACCAGGGAAAGCATAAATCCCCATGAGAGACAGGACATAGATCTGAGGGAGAACAGCCAACCTAGCTCATAGTGCAATCCTCAGATCCCCCACTGCCTTGGTACCCCCTCAGAGCAATTCCTTTCCATCTGCTGCTGATGGATGCCTGCCCCCAGTTCCCTTCAACTACAACTTGCATCCTGGATAAGTGAATAAAGTACGTAACTGATTTTAGGAAAAAGGCTCGCATTGTCCAGAAAAAGAAAAATCCTTGGCATCTATGTAAAACACTAAAATAGAAGCACTTATCCCAGTGATCAACCAGAAAGAATACAATACATTGCATTTAAAAGAAAAGTAATCTATCTCACAACATCCATTTTGCATTAGCTGTACTGTCAGTATTGAATAACCTAGAGTCCAACCAAATGTAATTGGTTCAGTATGTTGTAGCGAGTAAAAGAACATTGGCTATAAAGGAAAAAAACCCCTCTGGCTTACCTACAACTGCAACGATGTATATCACAGACTGGTAGCTTTCATCATCTATTTTAGCTTCACAGAAGACCATGCCCGCATAGTTGATTAAATGGCTGGGTATAGTGAAGCCTTTTTTATTATTCCACGAAATTGATTTACCATCAGGAACAAATATCTTTTCTGGATATTTCTGTTTGAAACATTGATAAAATAAAGTCAGATTTCAAAAAAATCAAACAACTCTGAATATTCAAGTCCAACATTTTCCATAACCCCAGAGTCCCAGGCTTAACATCCTAGCTCAGGCAATCTCCCTTTCATAGGCAATCACACCACACTTTGAGAACTTAGGATCACGGACAAGTACAGTTACAGCACTCACCTTGTAATCATAGACTGTAAAATTCCCAAGGATGGAAAGAACTTTTTAAGACATGCAGTTATACTTCAAATAAAGTATTTATGTCACAGTGATTCCAACTAACTCTTAAAATAATAGTGGGCTTTTTCCTTACCGCATGTAGAGATACATTCAGATTTGATATGGTTCCAAGGCACGGCACTACCACAGTTTTATTCTTAGTTATGTATACAATGCCAAGCTGATCACTAACTGAAGTCACAAATGGAGATCTGTAATCTAGAAGAATATTCACTTGGTAAATGGATATTGTCACATTATTGTGGAGGAAATTTTTCCAATTTTGTTCTTTCCCTGTCTGTTTCTTCTCAAAGCAGTTTTACTCTTTTCTATCTGGTAAAACATTTAAATGATGAGACTAAGTCAGAAACACAGATTTTGACAGGCATCCCCTAGTTTTACAATATCATTACTGGGAAAACAGTTATCAGCAGCAGTGTGCACCTTGGAGAATAGCTTCCTGCCACCGCAGTCTTTGTGCCAGTAAAAATCTGATTTACCCCAGTGTGACTTTCCTTGCATAAGTACTACAGGAAATACCAGTTAGAAGTAGTAGCACACTACATTGGCTCCCCCAATGGCAGCATCCTCTTCAAAGTCAGGACAAAAAAATAGTGATCTTACAAAACAAGTTACCCAAGTACATAATAACATCTCATTTTTCAAGATGGTAACTATTAGTTAACAACAAAAGGAAACAGGTTGTATAAGAAAATGAGTATGAAACCATCAGTGCAAAAAAGGCAGATGCCTCAATGTATGCACTCACTGAAGCTGAATGTATACCTGGAGGCTTTGCGTTATCTGCGACGATAAGCTGCATTGCTACTAGCCTGTCTGTGAAAACTTAGCTCTTACAGCCTAAATAGGTTTTGCCATCACAGTCAGCAAATGTAGGGAAGTTTATGTTTTGAAGTTGGGTTTTTTTGAATGGTATCAGATAGAACAAATTGTAAAAGGGATCAAAACCTGTAATTTTTAATAAATACACAATCTCTGTAATCCTTCTCCTGAGGTCAGTAATAGCTCTGTATTCATGAAGACAGGCCCACAGTGCAAAGGAGACATGTATGCTAAGTTCCAAGTAAAAAACAGCAGACCAAGTACTGCATATGGTAGGCCACTTCAAAATTACAGGTACAAGGGCTTTTCTTACCGATGGCAACTAGCATACTGGCATGAAATCAATCAACATGAGAACAAGAAAAGTAACATTTTCACAGAATAAAATATTCAAGGATTTAATACACTTTAAAGTCAAAAACATTTTGAGATACTTTTTCTCCTGAGGCTAAGGGAAGAACCACCTAAGAGCTGTGTAAGCACTTACCTTGAACATAGACATAAATGGTTGTAGCTGCCAGGTTGTCCTTGTAAAGGCATCTGTAGTCTCCTGTGTCATTGCCAATGACTTTCAGGAGAGTAAGCATCTTGCAGTAGGGGCCATCACTGCAGTCTGTCACAGAGATACGTTTCTCGACACTGCTCTGGTTGCTTGGCCAGGACCACTCCAGTGGTCTCTGTCCGCTGGGAAAGCAAAAATGTTGGAGAGGTGTGAGCATGTGATGAGCACCAGTACTGATGCCAGGGTGGTGAACCTCGGACCCACTGGTCTCTATGGCCATGGAGAGGAATAGGCTTCATCCTATCATGTGGAGCATCAAGCCACGTAGGATAAATTCACGTAAATGAACCTATTCTTAATACCTACATGGAAGCTATTTGAGATTTACATTCTGCTGAACCTGAGTGACATAACACTCAAAAGGGAGCTTCAAGAGCATGATTTCAGGAGCATGGCTCACCAGTGGGCTCCAAGAGGACCCAGCTGATGCTTCCTTCTCTGGGTCACCCTGCGCTTCCCAGCTCTCCCTTGCTGCATCCCCCTAAGGTCATTTCCAAAGTCTGTCAGGGGAAAGCAAGG